>CATIWQ010161200.1:0-13329 GCA_949673415.1 Euphorbia schlechtendalii
TTTTTATCTTCACTATTCGGCTAATTATTCAAGTATTTTAATGAGATTGTATGGCCACTTTTTTCTCTATATATATGGCCTTTGTTTCTGAGTTTAATATACAACAACGTATATATTATACACTTGCTAGTTTTCATGGTATATCTCTAATATACATGTTGGTTTTATTGTGAGAAAAATCAAGAGAAAAATATTTTGTTCCCCACTTATCTTTACTTATTGTCTTTCTGGATATATATTGCATCTCTGTTCTTGTTTCCACTTTCAGATTAAGAGTGAAGGAGCCGCTTAATCTTGGAAGGAACTACGAAGTATCTTTTAAGGACAATGTCGTTCGACATGACTCAGCTTATCGGTGTTCAAGTTTCTTTAACTTGTTTTTATTACTTATGTTATATATTTATATATATTCTATTGATTATGTTTGTTTTGGTTGAAGGTTGGACCGGAAAATTCCATAAGGAGAACTTCTCAATTTGGTTGGCACCTCCAAATCAAAGAGAGAAAATCAAGATCAAAGAGTTTATTTATTTAGTTTTATTTTCGCCATTATTTTTCCAACAAAAATGACATTGCAATTACACAAAACAATCCCAGCTCAAAACGCACAGTTTCAGTTATTATACAAAACATAGAAAAAGGACAATACACATGGAAATAACTTGCAACAGCTAGTTTATCTTAAGGCTTCTTTCTTCTTCGTAACAGATGCTGTTATGTCTTGGTTTCTCCCTTGCTCTAGCCGGCTTGCGGTTCTTGTAGGTTGCAATTCACAACCATAAGGTGAGTTTTTAAAGCGCAATTGAAAAGTTCCTAATTGAAATTGAAATCCCTGTGAAATTTTTGTTTTTGAAATTCCTGTGAAATTTTTGTTTTGTAAATCCAAGCTCAATTTAGTATTGCTCTTAGGATTATCACTTGGTTGTTCATAATTCATTTATTGCATTTTTATGATATTCAATGTCTTGTGTACATATATACCAAAGTTAGGAGCCTACAGAATACACCTTCGCTTTCTGTTATAAGAAAGGAGCTCTGGTTTATCTTGTTGCTCTTTTTTGTGTTTGATTTTCTTATTGTCATTTACCTGATGTTAGTTTTTCCACTTTCTATCACAAGCTTCTTATGATGCTGATATTAGTTGTATCATGTACTTGACATAGCTCTGATTTCATCACTGAAAGACTTGAATATGACGATGAATATGGAAGAGTTTCCGCTACTATAGGAATTTAAGTTTTTATGGATCTAGCATGAAGTTGAAGTCCTTTTCTTTATGAGGTTGTATGTAGTATATCAATAAGCTTGATGCAAACTATATGGAACTCCATTCAACTGGTCCATGTGTTTATATATGTTCAGGATTCAATTTGACCATTTTGAGTATGAACTTAAAACACTTTAGGTGTTTGTACTTCTTCCGGATGTTTGCTTACATTAATAACTAAATAATTCACATCATGACGAATTAGTCCACATATATCTCAATGTATGTAATGAAAATTCAATTCCAACTTTGCTCTTAAAAGGTTTTATTATCAATTTCTTTGTGAACAATCAACATAAAACAATTCATTATATTGAAGAAACTTCTAGTTCTTCAATGTATGCTCATGTGCAACGTTATAATTTATCTCATCATTTTAGAACCAGGATAATTGAGTCCATTTTGTCAAATCCTCAAGTATATAAACCTATAAACTTTTGGTTTATAATTACATTGACTTAGATCATATCAATAAACCTGGTTTTAAGACATTCTTTAATATTTTCTTTCACAGTTTTAATACGATATTTATATTTGCGATTAAATTTCTGTGAGAACTTGTAAAAAATATTGCATTATTTATAATAACTCTTCGTACCATTGTACATTAATATTTTCAAGCTCTTCAGGAGCATTCAATAAATTTTGTGTTACTGATATTGTAGTAACACATAGAACAATCTTTGCTTCGTTAGTATTGACATCAATCAATAGTTCGAAAATATTTCTTTTCCTTCAATAAAAAAGTTTCAATTTAATATTCCATTTTTTATGATTTTTATTAAAAATAATGTCATTTTCCACTACATGTGGAAATTGCTAGCACTTTCATATTAATTTAAATCAGTAATATGTATATACATATTATCGAAACTTTTATAAAGATT
Organism: Euphorbia schlechtendalii; assembly: GCA_949673415.1. Taxonomy (NCBI): domain Eukaryota; kingdom Viridiplantae; phylum Streptophyta; class Magnoliopsida; order Malpighiales; family Euphorbiaceae; genus Euphorbia; species Euphorbia schlechtendalii. The sequence goes on from CATIWQ010161200.1 coordinate 2,155, forward strand.
TGCAGGATCTTTAAATAAATTCAAATATAACACCACCAACATATCCCCTTGTATAGGATTTTATACAAACAATTTTGTTAAACTTTAGCATCAATTATGCAATCTAAAAAAAAAAAAAAGTAATCTATTTCCAATGATAAAAAAAACTATCTAAAGCTTAATATCTTAGAATATGATTGATTGATAAATGAAAAATAAATGTTTAGATATAAGGTCAAACTTCAAATAAGTAACTTGTGGTTTCACTCATTTGTAAAAAAAAAGTAAGAGAATTCTTTTTTGTAAAAGGGGTTTGCGGTTTTTAAAAATTTGGAAAAGGGATTTATGGTTTCAGAATAGTGGTATTACATCGAATATATTAAACAATTCAACATTCTAATAAATTAATTTTATTAATTAAAAATTATATGTTATGATTTGAGTGATTTTCAGAGATTCTTTTTTATTTTTAAGATTTTTAAAGTTTGTTATCATAAATTAATTAAAAAAAATTTGCACTATTAAAAAATACAATATTTATCACTGATATGTTATTATATTTTTATTAATCATCCGCAAAAATTCAGATAAAAACGAACAAGATTACCCATTTCCATGACATAATTTAATATTGAGAATTATACTATATACAATTTTTTTTTAAATCACAAACCTCCTTTTACCAAAAAAAATTCTTCAATCTTATTTCGCAAATGAGTGAAACCACTTGATACTTTTTTGAAATTTGTCCTAAATATAACTCAAATAAATGAATTTCAATATTTTGGCAATTAATAATCTTCTTTAGGTACATAGAGAATAACATATCAGAATCAATGATTTTACAACAAGTTTTATAAATAGTTTTGCCAATTTTGACATCTATGTAAGTACCATAATCATGTTCAAACCTTTCAATTTAAAGCCGTAATCAAGCCCAATGATAAAGATCAAAGTTGTGACATCTAAAAATCTCATGTTCAAGTCACATCCAGGATGTATATATATATTTTTTTATTGTAAGCACAATTGCACATTTTTTTTTAAAAGCCACTTAAATAAGATTTCATTTCCATAATAGCATGATTAATTTGATTGCTAAGGCCCTATTCTCTTGGTTACAACTCAATGCAATCTAGTTTAATTCAGTTCAGTTTAATTCACTTCATTTGAGTTCAATACAATCCAATTCAATTCAGTTATACGTAATCATAAATTTACATATGATTAAGTTCAATTCATTTCAATTCAAGTTGAAAATAAGAGTTTGTAAATCCACCAAACTTATCTGCAAAATCTGTCTCATTTATATAAATAAACTTACTAACATCATATTTAGTATTATTTAATTTAGATAGATATTGTGTGATAGTAATTCATATCTAATAACATATGGTAGTCCTTTTAAAAAGGATCTTAAGCAATATCTTCATGGAGAAAACTTGTACATTTCCAATCCACACACCCTGTAAAATAACAATATAAATAGATGCATAATATTCAATAGAATACTGCAGGAATTAAGCGCATGGTATTGAAAACGATTGCCGCTATGAATATGTCTTCAACTTCAAAATATTTCTTCGCAGTTTTGTGCATTATAATACTTCTAAGTGCAGGTGATTGTAAATTTCTAATTCTTATGTTTTTCAAACATTAGATAAAAAATGAATTGCTTTCATGAACATGAATTATGCAAATATATATTGTAGGAACAAGAATAGAAGCTTCCCGATCGAACGATGATGTTAGATTTGTATATCAAGGGCCATGTGCAAAGTTTCCAGATTGCAATCAACATTGCATAGATGTATATGGTAGTCAAGTAACTGGATCTTGTCGAATGAATGGCGGTGTAAATGTTTGCTTTTGCAATATGTGATGGTGTATTTTGAATTATAAATGATATGATGTTATGATAACAACAATAATAATAGTTGTTATGACTGGCCTAATAATTTTCTACTTATAAATCCATTACGAAACTTGTACAGTTAGGGTTATGTTGTTCGGGGAATTTGGGAACCGGTTGTGTGGAACACTTTGCTTCCTATGAATGACAAGCGTCTCGGATGCTATTAAATAATATTAATTTTTATTTTTTTTATTTCATTTTGAGCACTTGCCATTCATGAGAAGCAGAGTGTTCCAAACACCCCGCTCCCAGCATAATTCCCTATTTATTGTGTCATAAAAATCGTTCTACCAAATTACCTTATCAACTTGGTCCAAATGGTCCATTGATCCCTAAACTTTTCAAAGTTTTTCTTACCCTTGAATTTGAGTATTATACACTTTTAGCCTCTAAGTTTTACACGTCAACTTCTAATTGGAAAGGCAAAACTAAGAAAAATGACATCTTTGAAAGTCAAATCAATCAAAAGTTATCATGTGACATTTAGAGTAACAATCAGTGCACTATTCCTAGATCCATTGAGCTAATAAAAAAATAGTAGTTCAGGAGAATAAATAGTAGCTCAGGAAACAGTAGATCATTTGGTGCAAGCGGTGATTAATGTAATTGGCCTGCAATATATAAACATGGAACATAAAGATATGTTTCTTTGACCAATGTGGCATTTTAACAATTACATGAAATATTCATAAAAATATTATTTTTGATAAAAATCTTATGAACTTGGTTTAATGTTATAGAGAATCCAACTCAGTGAATACAAATTCATTTTGTTTTGTATTGATAGCTATAAAATAGTTGTTGTATGATCAGTACAAGGTCGTTTAATGTGAACAACTTTCAATATACATTTTCTTTATGTGTGCTAACAGAGTCCAATTTTTTTAACATATATCATGTATATTGATATATGGTATTTTAAAATTTAAAATGACCAAATTTTTTCTACTATATTCCTTAAAAAAATTATGTATAAAATTAAAAAAATATGAGGTAGTAATTCATATTTGTGAACTGTAGTAAAAAATAGCATAATGCATATTTAATCTTTGTATGTCTTGAACTTGGACTTGTTCCTATTCAGTTTACAATTAATTTGACCATTAAAATGTGTTATTTTCATGATTCTTGTTTTCAATAAAAATATAGCACATGACATTCATAGGGAACATTAGTTTTACCAAGTTCAGGGACTTAATAAAAGACTTTAATTATATAGGGTTAAATATCAAAATGGTGGTTTGAAATCCGGTGGTTTGAACTTGAAAAATCCATATATGTGGCCTCCTTTTTAAATGGACATGGAAGATTGACTATTCCAATTGCTCCTCCCTATGGTATTCTTTTTGTGTTGGAACTTATGGGTTCAGAATTTGGCACGATTTTGTAAATTAAGAATCTTCATTATCTCCGATTTGGAAAGGGATTCACAAATGTTGTGTTCAAGAAACTGAATGTTGGGACTTCTTTACCTGTCACTAGGGATGACAATGGACCGGATTTGGATCTGATCTGGACCCATATTTCCATCATTTCAAGTCTGGCACAAGGTAAATGATGCTTGTGTTAGCCTTGAAAAGATAGAAATATGGGTCCAGATCAAATCCAGATCCGACCTATTGCCATCACTACCTGTCACACATAAATCTCAATTGGTAACTGTTTTAGGTGATTTCTTTGGTTTGATAGTTTGAACGGTCAATTACCATTTTGAGTCCTTTTTCTGGAACAATTACCCTTGCTTTGTAAAAAATTATAACAGTTCTTGAGGCCCAATTTGTAATATTTGCAAATTCTTTATAGGCATTGGTGGAGGAAAGACATGATCAGCCCTTTTGATCGTTATTCGGATGCCTCAAACATTCAAAATAGTTTCATGTTCTTCAGGTTTGATATGTCATTTCAATGATATAAATTCCAACACCATTTTTCTCCTTTTAGCTTGATATGGGAAGCTACAACATTGTCGAAAGTGGAAATTTTTAATTGGTTGCTGTTCCATTCTAGACTTGATTCTCAAAATAATATTGCATTTGATACTGCTCTATGTCCTTTTTGTAACAATTTGGAAACTCAAGAGCACCTTATTTTTATTGTGATCTTAGTCATGAGGTTTGATATTCTTCATTCAATTGGTTGGGAGTTCAATCGCTAATTTGTTTTTTTTTTTTGAAAAACCCCGGGAGGAACGACGAGTCCCTCCAAAGGAAAAAAGATTGGGATGGATGAAAATTTCGGGGCGGACGTCCCAACTAGGTTGATGTATCCGCTTGCCTACAAAACACACATCCCTCTTTTCATTAAATTAAAATGGTTCACAAAATAAGAACCATGAAGTTATAATTACAAACTAAGAAGTAAACTCGGATTTGTAAATAAGACCGAAACCGAAAGACAAATATTCCGCTTATGAGAATTAAAGATAAACCAACAAAGATGAATGCATCCCACTAGAATATCACCATCAAGCGAGCCTCCTTCAAACACCCATTTGTTCCGTCTATTCCAGAAGCTCCATGAAAAAATAAGCCATAACGAGGTGCCAAATTCTCTGAATATGCCGCATTTGAAGTAAGAACGCCAAAGCAATAGGAACTGATAGCCCGATTGAGGCATGACCAATGATATACCCAACCATTGAAAAGCAGATATCCACAACTTAAGGATGTCTTGGCAAAAGAAGATACAATGATCCAATGCAACGTATAATGATTCATTTTTCTTTTTCCAGAAAAAACCCAAAACGAAAATGAACAAATATATTATAAAATAGTATGACATTTAATTTTGTAACAATTTTGTTAGAGTAGCCATAAGAAGTACATTAGTCTAACAATAAACAAAGAGCCATCAGATGAACCATTCAGTATCAATTTGATTAAAACATAAAAATCTTGAGAGAAATGGGAAAATGTAAAAACTTCCAACATGTGTGATTATAACATTTTTAATGATAGGTGCTCTAATTTTAGATGGGCATTTTGTTTTAGCTGCGTGTGTGATGGATAAATTTCCGATTAACGGCTAGTCATGATAAATTTATACAAATACCTGGACTTAAAGTTCCTGCATCTAAAGATTGTTATGGTCTTTAGAGAAAAATTAATGTTCGTCGTACTTAAAATCTATAATTCCTAAAATTGAAGCAAAAATTATCATGGAGAAAAGTTGTTTATATAACTCGTTCTTGTTGTACAACACTTCAATCTGGAACAAAATGTGCAAGTAAGTTTATTCATTTGCACACAATGTATAATGCATATTTACATGCATATATATGTTATTTATCTTAATTTTACATTTTAAGTATCTTATCTAATTTAAATATTTTTTTATTATTTTCCAGGTTACACCATTCCTCCTCCATTGGCATGAAGAGTAGTAAATTGTAATAAAAGACTATGTAATCATTCTCTCTTCTATTATCAATAAAGATTAAAGATTATAATTATCTATTATATTCCTTTGTGACTGAATGTATGCAAGCGTGTTTTTTTTTTGTGCCAATTGCGTATACGAGGTTGTCTCTTTACTTCAAAGATTGAACGAAAGTATTGATTTCAATTATTTTACTTAATATTTTATTCCGGGCGTTAAGTGAAACACATTGCAACAAACCTCTTCTAAAATAAATAAGCAATATTATCATTTAAAACTTAATATATGAATATTCCAATCAAGTCTGCCATTCTTGTGCTCTACATGTAAACAGTCATTGTAGTCAATAGTCTAAAATACTATTAATGGTATATCATCTAAGAATTGTATAGAGATAAAATTGAGAACATGATCCTTAATAAACATGCTCTAATACCATTAATGTATTACATTCGAGGTCTCTCATTATTAACGGACTTTATCAATCGCTATTAATTTCACTTGAAAGAAGAAATATACAAATGAATGATTGAGAGAACATCTCATAGTTGTTACTCCCTCCAGTTTCTAATATTTGTCGTTTTAGATTTTTCATCAAAACCAATAAGACATTTAATGCACTATAAAATGACTATTTTATCCCTTTTACTTTATAATAGGATTTTCTCTCTTCTTAATTACCATCTTATAAATTAATCTACACTTAATTTCTTTCCTTATTAATACAAGAGTAAATTAGGAAAATCTTGTTAAAAAGTGCATTGATATTTTAAAATGACAAATATTAGGAACCAAAGTACAAAGTTTAAAATGACAAATATTAGGAACCGAAGGGAGTATTATTTTGTTGTTTTTTGAACTTACAAAGAGCAAGGAATTTATAGGATACATGAAGACTCTTGGTAAACATCAAAACTCTTAAATACACGATCCTTCGTGTTCCTCCATGACTCTTGGCAAACTATGATCAAATGCACTTAACAAAGTGTAGACATCAAATACATTGAACAAAGGACTAATAACTTTTCAATTTCTAGATTAATGAAAAGACTAACTTTCAACACTCATTGATTTTTTCATTGAACATACCAAATTTAGCCCTTGAATCTCCAAACTTGTGATGAGGTAGAGATTTAGCCATTAAATCAGCAACTTGGAGATTTGAACTGTAGTATACTAGATGAATTTCACCATCTTTTTCGGCTTCGCAAAGAAAGTGATACTCAACTTTGATATGTTTGGTTCTTCCGTGTTGAACTGGATTGTTGGCGAGATTGAGATGTATAGCAATGGATCCATGTCTAAAGAAGATAAGAGAATAGTGAAAGTTAAAAAAATCTATTGCATATCACTCCAGAAAAAATAACAAGGAAAAAACAAGCTGTAAACAATTAGAGGTGAAACAAAAGCGAGGAGGTGAAACAAAAGGCTACAAGGGGGTGATAGGTAAATTTTATATTTTACAAACTATAAGAGATAGATCATTGTCATATTGAGTGTGGTTACAACTACAATGCAAGTAAAGGAAACCATAATAAAAGAAAAAGAATCATAAGAAAGTAGTAGGAGCAAAGAGTCCATTCTAATGAACGTGGTACTAGCAAATAATAAAGTTAGTGTAAAAAAACCAAAGATAGAAAGAACACTGAAATTTTAACTAGGTTTGATCAATTTTACCTACGTTTCTGGACATTATCAAATCAATATTTCATCAATAGGAAATATTACAAATATAATAAAGGATGGATATTAATAAACCTTATAGAACGAGGAAGACAAATGTTGGGATGATTAGAATAAATCCCAAAATGTCTATTTATACACAAAATTTGTCCAATTTCTATCAACATTTAGCCAACTCTTTTATTACTTTGTCCATATGGGATTCACATTTGAAATAAACCTACATCCTATACCATCTACATTGCCTTCTAACTAAAAACTTGATTTTCAACATATTAGGATACTTAAAAAGTGCACCTTCGCTGTTGAATTCATTTAACTTTCCCAATCAGAAATGTATACCCTAAAAAGTACATGAATTTCCGATTAAAGATTACATCAACTTCTCCTATATAATACTTAACTAAAGGTGTCCTAAAAGCAGACTCTGCTTAAATAGTTTAACATGACATGATGCAATATCAAATGCCATATGATAAATCAATTATGTGCAAGGAGAAAATAACCCTTCAACTGAGGATTCCTATGAAGGCCCCTCTACACTTCTCAAAAGTCAGCTACAATATATTTTTTTTGTTTTCATCATGAGGTGATCCTGGATGGGTCCCAACTGTAGACGACATCTTTAAACCATGTCTACATCAAGAGCAATCCCCCGATAAAATTCATGTTTGGTATGATATGAGGAAGATGACACCATCTAGATATGATCATTCACATTGAGTGGCATAAGTAGATTATTGACCTAATACATTAATACCCTTAAAGTTGGTTCAGAAAATCGGATGTCACCTTCAACTTTCAAAAGGTTCATTTACCCCGCTTAACTTGGCAAAAATGCACCAGTTAGCCCCCTCAACGCCACGTGTTAAAATCTGGTTGATTTGACTTTTCAAATATGCCATTTTTCTGATTTTTCTCTCCAACCAGATGTTGACACATAGCATTAAGGGGGTAAACTGGTGCATTTTTGCTAAGTTAAGGGGGTAACTGGTCATTTTTACCAAGTTAAGGGGGGTAATTGGTCCTTTTGAAAGTTAAGGGTGACATCCGATTTTCTGAGCCAACTTTAGGATGGTGTTGATGCATTTGCGATAGATTTTATTTTCTTGTTAATGTTAGGCATGAAATGGCTTTGACAACATCACTCGAGCATGCCCACTCAGCAAAATGAGTAGCATAATAGCACTAAAAGTGGTCATGACCAATGTTATCAATACCGTACCGGACACGATACCGGTGAAGCTAATGGTACGTGGTATGACCGGTATTACCGGTGGTGATACCGGATTAATGAATTTTTTTTAAATAATGTAGTATTTAAATAATAAATATCCTTAACAAATTTTCAAATTTTAATTCTAACAAATCTTTATCAATTCTAGAATTTATCTTTTTTTATTTTGATTTCGAAAGGATACGTAACGATAAAAGCAAAAAACTTGAACGGGAAGCTTTTAAATTAAAGTTTGAAATTTTTTTTAAAATACCGGTTTAACCGGTTTAGTGGTTTAACTGGTAGGTTGCGATTTTTTTCAAAACAGGTAAAATACTTCAAACCGACCGTATACCCGGCTGGTACCCGATTTTACCGGTTGAACCGGCCGGTACGATACGGTTTCAATAACACTGGTCATGACAATAACTTAGTCTAAATTCAGCTGATATTGCAAAGGAAAAGTTTTTAACTTATGAAATTACATTGCAACCAAGTTGTCTGAATTTATTTTTTAATGCTATTGCAATATACTAATATTAAGAAAGCCTTATTAAAAGTAGAGAAGCGTCGTGGTCATGTTCAGTTCTGACAATTTGGGGATATAGGGCAAAATAATATAGAAATTTATAAAAGTGATATGAAGTAAAGAATGATAATAAAAATTTATTTTTTTGAGGAAACTAATAAATCTCAAGACCTCTCATGTCTTTAACAAAAAATAACTTATCAATTCATCTAATATAAATTAATTTTCATTTTTATCTTTTCAACGTTAATTACTAAAAAATTAAACACAAAAATATTTTTGAACCCTTTTCATCTATGAACCCTTGGCAGTCGCACCCTTGCGCTCTGCTCTGGGCCGGTCTTGGTCATGGTAGAGTTAGCAACCAGTGACATGCCCTATTATAATTCATATCACTATTGTGTGTTGTGAGCCAAATTGGAATTCCATTTCATAGGAGTCATACTCATACGTGAATTGCATCAACATCCTAACAAGCAAAACTGTAGCCAATTCCCTTAATTATCAAATCTTCCAAACAAACAAATATGAAATTTAGAAATTATATCCATCCTGGGTCTCCTAGAATTATGGTTCAAATAAATGGCCCATATTTCAGCATGTACTTTTTAGTTCATTGAATCAATAAAAAAATTGTTATAAGAAATTATGTGATAATAACAATTATAATGAACAATCTATTTTAATTTGTTTTGAGTTCATTATATTAAAATTATATCAAATCTTTGTTATAAGTTTCAACAATTATATCATTATCGTTAACCACTATTTCATTAATGTTCATATATCTTTAAATCCTTTTTTTCAATTCAATCTTTTAACTAAGAATGCAATTGCTATTGTTATGTATTGAAAAATAATTTATTTTCTTGTTTTGATTAATTTAATGTAATATGTTATTTATATAAAAAAATTCTTTTAGTTTTAATCAATCAAATTTTTTTATAGATTATTATGTGTTGTGAACCAGTTCAGGGAAGGATTTTATATGCCTAGCCTGAGCACAAAGTGTTATTGTTCGAGTGAATTGGGCTTGAGTTGATTTTCTAGTGAAAAGCCCAATGGAAATAAGATATTAAAAGACAACTTTAATTCATTATAGGAAAATTATAAGGAATGACTGAAAATTAGATTAAATAATAAAAATGTCATAAACAACATTTATTAGTAATGCTGTCTTTTTTAAGTTTTATATATGTAGTTATACGTGATTAAAAAATAGGGGATTTCTCCTCCAGCTCGTTCCGCTCTCCTTCAGCTCGTTCTTCTTCTTTTCAATCACGATTTATGTCTCCTTGAGCAATAGCTAACTGGTAATTTTCTTCTCCATGATTTCTCAATTTATCTCATTGATTTCTCGACTTCTTCTTAATATTGTTGCGTAGAAGGACAAGTGCAGCATGTGGTAGGTGATGATTGTAGCTAGGAACCTCATGTCGATGTCATTTCTTGGTACTCTGCCAAAACCTTCACAGTTGTTGATTGTATTTGTTATCCCTCTTTCTCCTCTCTTAATTCATTTGTTTGGATACTTTTCTATTATATATTGTTTGATCAACAATTATTATATTTATATTGCATTCTTAATTTTAATTTGCATCTCTTCTACCGGAATTTAGATTTCTCACATTTGTTATGCTTTTTCCTATATGATATTATATAATTTTCGATCTCAATTTTTATATTATTCTTCGATCTCTTGATTTCTTCTTATAGTCATTTAAAAATCGCTCATAAAATGTTTGACGTAATGCTAGGCGTTTGGAAATCATTGAGTTCTTCAATTTTTCTAATTTATTATGTTTTAGAATAAACTTTGGTTAGTTTTTGTTTCTAGTTGCAAATTTTGATATTGTTGTGTTTGAAGCTTCTTTTGAATTTCAAATTCCTTGTTAATTATACTTTTGAGCACGATAAGCATTTGCTTAGTTCTTGTTTTTAATTTCTCATTTTGAATTTGTTATTTTCAAAATCCAATTTTATTTTTTTTGTTGTTTTGACTTTTCTTTTCAAAATTAGTACCTATTGAGCTTTCAATCTAATAGATGTTTTTGTTGTTATGGTCTATAATGGTGGAATTTGGATCGATGATTTTGAACTGTGGATGTTTTTATTTTTATTAATCTTTAGTATAATAAGCTTTATACGTTTTTTCTATTTGGTATAATATGTATTATACCTTTTACTTTCGTTACTGTAATGGTTATGTTGTATATTAATTTTGGTATAATGAACTTTATAAATTTTTTCTATTTGGTACAATATGTATTATACTTGTTTACTTTTGTTGATGTAATGGTTTTGATGTAATTTAGTTGCGGTATAATAAACTTACATGATCTTTTATATTTGGTATAATATGTACTATATCTATTTATTTCCAATATTTATAGTTGTTGCACTTTCTTCTTCTTGATTTTACAATTGTTTCAGTTTTCATGGTTTGGATTGTAAGTATTTTCCTATTTATTTGTC
>CATIWQ010161206.1:0-12308 GCA_949673415.1 Euphorbia schlechtendalii
AGGAGTCAAATCATTTGAAACATTTATACCCCTGTTAAGTTCATCAATGAATTGTCATTTTTGCTGAATCTTTATGCATATGCTTATTTTGATTGCTTGCATGCCAATGGTAGAATATCGCAAGTAAACATCATAAAAAAAAGTAAACATAAAAAAAACACAAAAAAACAAAAAACAAACTGAAATAAAAAAAAAGTCCGCTGGATTGAAAACCTGAAAGGGCAGTCAAGGCAAAAATTAGGACAAGGTTCGATAGGTTGAACCCACAAGGGCGATCTATGCAAAACTTAGAACCAGACCAATTTCAAAAGCATCATTTCCTTCTCAGAACAGTACGTGCATGGCATTATATGCCTTCAACACTTCAAGCAAATGGCTTCCAAATGATCATCGCCAACACAGTGCGGAATCAACGACTCATCTAGACTTTCCTCGAACCAGATCCAGGCCTTAACTCGAACATGATTCAACGAACCTACGATCGTCCCTGCAAGAAAGTCATCCATGGAATCCCTAACGAGACAAACCCTAAGGGCAATCATGCACCAGCATGAGGGAAAACTCTTCAATAAACGAGGCCCACGGCACCAACGACGGATGGACATACATCATATAATAAATATTGTTCATGCATAAAGTCATTCATACATGCATGCGGATCATGTCACTTATAGGTCAAGGCAATGCTAAACTGAGGCAATGTCATTCCAACGACACTCCACCTCCACATGAGGAACCTACAAACAAGACGAGGGCCCATTCAAGCCAAAAGTTAATTCAAGCCTACCTAGGTCTCTTTCAAGCAGCGTTGCAACATCACAAAAGCCTCCCAAAACAACGGAGCAATCCTCGGAACATCCTCGAAAATCTTAAACTAAAATTTCCACATTTATCATGGGCCTAAAGAAAAATTTCTCAGAACCCCAATGTTTTAATTCTTGATTGAAGAAGAAAAAATTTTTTGCTTCCAGCAATCTCAATCAAGGAAATAAAACATATGTCAGAAGCATATACTAATAAAATTCTTCATTTTTGCAGGCATCCCTTCAACCTACAAGGGGCATCCACCGTAGACTTTTTACAGTCCACATCCACCGTGGACTTTCTACAGCCCACATCTTTCATGGACCTATCATTGTCCACATTTTTCATGGACTTATTACAGTTCGTATTCTTTCATTGACCTATTATGGTCCACACTTTTTCAGACTTATTACAGTTCATGTCTTTTTGGACTTATTACAGTTCGCATCTTTCATGGACATATTATGATCTGCATCGTTCCTGACTTACTACAGTTAATGGACCTATTACGATCCGCATTCTTTTCATGGACCTGTTACAGTCCACATCTTTCAAGGACTTATCACGCTCCATACCTTTTCAGGACCTATTACGGTCATGGACCTATTACGATCCGCATTCTTTCCTGGACTTATTAAGGTCCGCATTTTTTCCTGGACTTATTATAGTCCACATTGTTTCATGGACCCATTACGGTCCCCATCTTTCAACGGACCTATTACGGTCCTCATTCTCTTAACTTATTCACAGTTACATGGACCTATTACGGTCCACATTTTCCTGACTTACCATAGTCACCGGACCTATTACGGTCTTCATTTTCCTAACTTACCATAGTCACCGGACCTACTACGGTCCTCATTTTCATAACCTATCATGGTCACCGGACCTATTACGGTCCTCATTTTTCTGACTCATCATAGTCACCAGACCTATTACGATCCTCATTTTCCTGACTCATCATAGTCACCGGACCTATTACGGTCTTTGTTTTCCTTGGACCTATCACGGTCCATAATTTTCTGGCTTTTTACAGTCATCCGAACCTTCTACGGTTCAAAATCTTGATTTTTTACAGTCATCCGAACTTTTTACAGTTCAAAATTCCACACTCTTTATAGTCATCTGAACTTTTTATTGTTCACACCTTATTCAGACCACAATGGTCAACCATCCCACAGCAGATTCCAATGAAGACTCAAAGCAGTCGATGTATCATCAAAGGCATGGAGCATAAGGCTTTGATCCTTTCCCCAGCAGTTCCGAGTGTCATGATCAACTCGCAAGGGGCAATCATTGCCACACGGGCAATTTACAAGGGGCATAGAGAGGCCAAATCCCCGACAACGTTGCACGAAGATGGAAGCTTCCAAGCATCATCCTAAAAGAGTGCCAACCGCGACTAGGCAGGTATTATCTCTAAACCCCGCTGCTCTTTCAATCGTGGGACCATACTGATCTCATATCAGCAGTGTTCCCACGAGGGGCAGTCTGTGAGCATGAGATTTTTACTCCCGACTCGCGAGTTCGATGATGAAGCTATAATTTTTCCCTTGTTAGCTTTTCACATTTTACAGGGTCCCGAAATCATCCGAAAATCATCTGCCTTTTTTCTTTTGGGCCTCATTACCCTTTTAAAAACCCAAACCAAGAAAAGCCCACTAGGCTAATCCATATCGTTAACGATATGGATAGATATAGTTAACGATATCAAAGGATATCGTTAATGATATCATCCCTTATTGTTAACGATATCGATTATGCAGATAGTCAGAAAAGGCTAGCTTCGTATTTTTCAACGGAAAAGTCTAATTCTCACCCATAAATCCGGACTTTTACCTCCAAACAAGTGGTCAATTGGCTGCTAATAATGATAGGAGGAAAAATGAGGTAATGGGATAAGATTGGTGGGTTAACCACCTAGACTTTTGGATTGAAGGGAGCCCATAGGGGCTGATTTTCTTCAGAGAAAAGGGGGCAGCAAAGAGGAGAGAAGATGGGGAACAAAATTGAGTAGAGAGGAAGCTTGATTCCAGAAAAGAGAGGGCTCTCAATCCCTCCAAAAATCCCAGCAAAAAGCTACCACAATCCAAAGCAAAATCTACCACAAATCCCAAACACAAATACCACAACCAAACTTCAAAACTTTGAGATTTTGGGGCATTTCTAAGATAAAAACTTAAAGAAGGAAGTAACTCTTGTTCTTCCCTTTTTCATTTCAAAAACCAAATCCCGAAAGTTTCAGCCTTCCCGCCAAAGGAGATTTTTACTCCATTTTCGCCAAAAATCGGCAAAACAGAACCAAAGAAACAAGGAGGACTTTTTGGGTGATTTCGTGGACCAAACAAAGTGGATTCATAGCTATTAAGTAAGCCTCTGAGTTCCTAGAGCCGTGCTTACATTTACATTCTTTTCTTTTTGTTTTTGGTTATTATCATTTTCTGCGCACCATTCTATTCTCTGAGATTTTCAGTATGATCTTAAATCTATTTTGCTATTTTCTTTCAATTAACATATTCTATACATCTTGAGCTTTCTGGAATGATAAAGATCATCAAAATCCATTACGTATAGCAAAAGTTATGGTCATTTGAAGTTTGGATTATGGTTTTTGCTATTTTCTGCTGTTTTTTGTGTTTTCAAGCAGGTCTGGAAAATCGATACCGTTAACGATATCAGATGATATAGTTGAACAATATCACATGATACTGTTAACAATATCAATGTTGGCAGAATGCATTTTTGCTTTGTTTCGCTCCGTTTCGAATCGTTCAAGCCCGGAACCACCCGCTGAGACTATTCTAAGTCTGAAAACACATCATTGGGGGTAATAAACCTCTAAATTGTAATTATTTGGATCTATGTGTGATTTATTAACGTGCATGTTCAGCCTAGATTTATGTTTCTAAACGTTGTTTTAGGTCACCCCCACGAAGGGAACAAAACGTGTTCCCGGATAACCGTCCTCACCACTTTGCCATGCAGTCATTTTCACTAATAAAGTCGACCAACATACGTGTAAATAAAAATGAACTATTTTTATTTAAAGTAACAACTTTAAATCACTTGTTTTTTAATTAGGCCACATGGATCTCACTAAAATCAAAATTGAACATTCATGGTACACTTGGTACATACGTGTAAATATTGTGCCGTGTTTCATGCTAACCTTTGTGGATGCAGGTTAGATGCATTCCTAGGATTTAATTTCCTTCAGGTATCGCATTTTATTCATTTTTGGGATTGTAATTAATAGATTAGGTGGGTGGTTACATCCCCCCAAGTTGTGTAATTTATTAATTTATTTTTCCATTTTTACTTAATGCTTGATGTATGGACTTACCGTTTTATGCATGCGCGATGAACATAAACTGAAACATCTAGTTTAAGTTCAAATATTATAAATGTGGTTTCTCACTCATAGTGTAATTTAACTCAAATGACGATGAAATAGATAACTCATCTCGGACTTGAATCTCTGAACTATGGTATCGCTTAGGCTTAACGGATCTAGGCTGTATCGAAATTTCCCGGAAGAGCTGATCCGGGTGGCGACTCTGAGTACCATAGGCTAGAGGTTTTGATCTCGAGTCTTTTGAATTTGCAATGCATTTTCGAACAAACCATGATTTCCTTAAAGGGAACCTCTTTTCCAACGCGCTTTGTCACAATGTTTTCGAAAACCCCACGCCCCATCTCACGGGGCCGATGCCTCGTGTCTTCCGCGCAGGACCTCCGAAACATCGTCCGCTCACACCATCATTTTAAAAAACCCCATGCCCCATGTCATAGGGCTGGTGCCTCATGGCGACTGCGTGGGTGGAATGTCGTTGGCTCACAGTTACCCCGTAAAAAACAAGATAAAACACCTTATGAAATATGGAATGGTTGAGAACCTTCATATAATTACTTCAAAGTGTGGGGGGTGTCTTGCAAAGGTAATTCTCTATTACCTAAAAGTATGAAAATAGGTCCAAAGTGTTGGTTATTCAAGATAGTAATTGAAAATGCAAACTTGCAAGGAGGAATTTCAAAACTTAAAATTAACCTAAAAGATCTCCTAAGCATGTCATGATTGATTTAATCTAAGTTGAAACATTCCATAGATGATATTAGGTTTATAAAACTTATTAAAAGAAACCTAGCATCCAAGTTAAGAGCATTACCAATTGATGTGTTCCTTTCCCTTGGTGCGGCATTCCGTTAGAGTAATTCGGAAGAACTATGTTAGCACTAGCTTTCAATCTAGGACAACCTCTATGATTGATACACATGGATCTTCACTAACCAAAACCTCCATTGAGGAAGAAACCGTTAGTAGACAATAGCTTCTACACCACTCGAAGACAACCATAAAATATTAACTAAGAAGGCTCACTTAAAAAAGAAAGAACCTTCTAAAGAATTCTTGCGACGTTGGAGAAACTCATGGAGGATCTCGCAGAAAGCTCAAGAAGAAAAGATGTCGAACTCAGAGAGAAAGGTTGAATTGAAGTACTAGAGAATGGAGAATGGGAGCACTATAGGAGTTTAAAACTCCCCTCAAAATGTGGGTCAGTGCGCGGAGCTCTGGCTCCGCGAAAATCGATCCACGCTTACAGCCCGATTAGGCGCGCTGTGCGCCAGCTTACAAGACATGCCCTAATGGGCTTACCTTGCATCGCAAGCCTAGTTTGCAAGCGCTTAGTGGGCCTATACAGTAGGCCCGTGCAAGCACTGCCATGGGCAGTGCTTGCGGGCTTGCTACTCGCTAGTGCACGCTAGTGGCCCGCGAGCATTTTTGCTCGCGGGGTAACCTCGCAAGCCCCCACTTCGAACAACCCATGTTCGTTGGGGCCCACTCGCAATGGGAAAAATTCCCTTGCTCTGCTCCGTGCAATTTTTCCCAATTTTCTCCTTTAATCCTTTTAATTATTAATCTGGTCCAACCAATTAATAATTCATCCAATGAATTCGACAACTTTAATATTCTCGGCATAGACCTAGTCTATAGGTCCTTTACTTAGTCTGGTAAAGACCAAAAGTGTGTGACCTCATAGGATCTCAAAGTATAGAGCCGCTAGAGGTTAGCCTAAACTTGGCTTCCCATCCGGGAACCTTTATGCTCAGTGTTCTAGACTGATATGAAACCCAATAACTCTAGACGATTAAATGGTCATTCCTGCAAAGGCGTATGATCCCCCGATACTCAGAACGTCACGTACCTATGATTTGATCTGGTCCTGCTATAGTAACCAATACAATACACTGCTTCCATCAAGTTAAGTACCATTCAATTTATTAAGCTCAGATTAAGTGTTAGCTCATGTAATAGCCGTAGCTATCCTGGAATTAGACTTGTTCACGAAGAACACCAATCGCCATAATGTATCAAGATTGACTAGAAACCCATTCTATCAATCTTATACTCTGATAAGAGGTTTATGAGTGTGTCTCTTCAACAAGAGGCCTTAAGACACATCTCCAATTATATCACTATATCATGAGCGATGGATTATATCTTGATTACTCGACTTACCAACATGTGATCATCACTATACCTGTAATCACCCGTATCATCCTGATCACCAGGGTATGAATAAGTATGAATCAAAGTATAGCAACTCCTACATAAGGTAACTAATATCTCAGGTCTGAGGATACTTGTATTGCTACTACAATAAGACATGAAACCAACACATGGATATAGTTATTTTCGAGTGTCTGTCTTATAACGGTCTCCAATGTATTAGTCGAATACATTCATGTGTTAACTCAAGGTACCACCTTCAGGTAGTAAGATCAGATGCTTGGATCTAATCCAAGGAGTAAGCCTACACATGCTAGTCTGTCCGCTTCATTGATGTCCAATCTCAATAGAATATGACTAGGGATATGTAGACTATTCATAGTAACACGTATGTGCAGTTCTCACACCACATAGCTCTCACTATGTCATTGCACTTTCATGCTATGAAGTAGTAACAGACTTTGTCTTATCAAGGCGTATATATAATACCACACATATATAATACCAGTGAGATACATAAATTAAACAAACACTAAAAAAATAACAAAGATGACTTTAATATTAATAATAATAATCGGAAACTATTTATACATTATAACTAATTAAGATATATTGTCAAAATTGTCTATAGGGCATACATCATGTCTTACACAAAGATGGTAGATTGTGTTTCCATTGGTCATGCTAATAATAAAAAACGAGTATCGGTTTCTTGTGCATGAATATAAAAACCTTGATATACATAAGAACACTTTGATTAAATTAAAAGACGAATCATTTTTTGAAGATATGTTTCTATGTAAGAAAATAAATGAAGGGTTGGGATTCAAAATGTCTCGTTAACACATTGAAAGTGACAGTCAAGTGTTCATAAGATATTAGCTATACTCGTTCCGAAAGGCTTATCCTCGGTAACGGTGCCAAAAACTTGTTCCCCACTTTTCTATTGATAAGATAAAAATTCTTACTATTAATAGGTGTTGTCAGTATCACTTATCAAATAGAAAAATGATGATAATTGCAAGTATACAATTGCGATGTAGTTTAAAAGATATCGATCCCACAGGGAAGGAATTCAATTCTAAGGACCAACTAGAGTTACGAAACAAACAAAATAAGATGTAGGGTTTGGATGGTAGACTGATGAATAGACAAATGCATGAATAGATTAGAAAAGATGTAAACTATATAGATATTCCCTAAGAACAAGTATACTAGAGAAAAATATGTAAAATCATCAAGAATATTTCATACAATAAAATCATCAAGAATATTTCATACAATAGATAACTTTAATAAACACTGTTCTAAATGCCCAAATATTCAATAACTCATCACAGAGAAACACATGAAAATGACTTTTCTAAATCTAGGGTAAACGAATTATGACACTTATAAAAATCTGGATAACAATAATACTATGCTTAGTACGGGGCGCTCTCACATAGCCATATTTAGCAAGTTACCACTCCAAAAATGTTGGCTCACTAAACAGCGCTATAATCACAAATCCAGTGATTATACATAATCTTGTTAACCCTGAAATCACACTTAAAGTTAACTCGAAAGCATATAACTTGATTAATATAAATGACGCAAGACGAAATATTCGTTATGACACATAGACATATCATAAACTTTGAAATAGAAATTATAAGTAGAAACAAAGTAAAGTTGTAAGGTATGCAAGTTAAAGCTAAAGTTGATCAAACCGACAATTCCTGCTTCTACTTTGAATGTGGTCTCGACTCATATAGAACCTCCACTAGGATGCTATTCTTTGTTAATATCGAACAAATGAATGTTGAAGAACATAAAATTTTATTGATAAGTTCTTTGCAATTACACTCATACAACAATCACTCGAATTTGTGGAGAAATCTAGTGATCAAAATAAGAATCGAATCACTTATACATTTTTCTCACTAACACTTTGAACTAGTGAAATCTATACAATTTTCACTTTCTATCATACACGTACACTAATATACATTACCCACCATGCATGTCACTCCTCACCACGATAATGGCTGGTTTTGAACCCTATTTATAGAGTGCGAAGGGTTGCATTTATCCAAACAAAGAGTCGTGTCCATTGGCAAAGGGTTGCATCACTTCAATGTGATTGGATGTAAGGTTTCATCCTTATCATCAATGGATATGCACCTTTTCATGCCTTCTTTGTCCCCAAGAGGTGTCTTTTCATTTGACAGTTAGTGGCGGTTGATCATTTCTATCCGGTGGTTGGTAGTTGAGAATAGTTATACAAAATTATCACAAGTCACGAATGTGATATACATATCGTGATCATGAATATTGGTTGGTAACTTTTTGCTTGTGAAGAATAACAAGTCGCGATCGCGAATGGGTGACACGATCGTGACATGTGCTTTTCTTCATAATTCTTCTTTGCAACTTTGCCGATCTTTGACAGCTTCAATCCTAAGCCAATTCCTTGTGTTCCACGCATCTTTTTGCACCTTTTTAACTCTTTTTACATAGAATTCCATCTTTAATCATTTTACTCCCAAGGTTCACCTAGTTTCTGCACTTACATAAAAAACAACTACATACCACGTGAAATCTTTTATATGAAGTATAAAATAACTCTAAACCATATCATTTTATGATTGAAAATATCAAGATAATAAGTGTAATTATACACTTATAACACCCCCACACTTAACTTTTACCTTGTCCTCAAGGTAAACACAGTAGAAGTGTATAAAATAGTAATTTAAGTTCGTACCTCATTTGGCGAAAAGACTATCGTAGTGAGTACCACATTCCCACGTTGCATAAAGTTCAAGTAAAAGTTCAAAATTTCTCACAAATTAGTAATGTGCAATTTATATAGTCCAGTTGCATACCTTTGCTTTTAATGGAGGACCAATCAAATTGCATATTCATATAAGCATTATATGCTCACTGGAATATTTCTTTCTCTTAAGCATAGTATAAAGTATGAAGGACAAAGGGAGAACGTTTTGATAAGATTGATCTCAAGGCATTTTTAGGTAACGTAGGATGCTAAACACTCTTAGTGGTTGCATTTTATGCTCCATACCACTCTCCCATTTTTTAGTGGTTGCATTTTATGCTCCATACCACTTTCTCTTATTTTTTCTTTTAAACATATGTTTTTAAAGTATAGATTTGTACTTCGCACCCATTTTCCATGCTATGCTACTTTTCTTTTTTCACTCAATGAATGGTTGCAGTTTCTACTCCGTACCATTCCTCGCCTTTTGCATAACTCATTGGTTATTCTCTCTTTCTTTTGATTTTTCTCTCTTAATACCCTCATCCTTTATTGATCACTTTCAAAGTATTATGGCTATAGTTTCCCAACACTTTAAATACACTCAATACTTATAGGACATATTCGAGAATAACATATAAAACTCATAGTAAGAACACTACTAGATATTACTCCACTTAAAACTCATTGGTAGCATTAAACTAAAACTATATAACTTATACTAATTCATGTTGCATTGAAATTATATCGAAACTTACTTGGAACGTTGCTTTTGTATGTTACTTACCACTCATCCTTGCCAAATGCTAAATGTTGTGCTATGAAGCGCTCACACTTTCAACGTTCAACGTGCATTCAAACTCGATACAAAATTATTGCTTGAAATTTGCACTAAAATCAAACTTGTAATACCTAACACTCATAATAATATTAGAACATATGTTAGTATAGTATAGGTATGGATAATATAAAAATAACACAAAATCAGGAAAATTTTCATCCTTCAACTTTTTTAATTTATTCAATTTTTTTGGATTTTTGGGATTTTATACAAATGCCCCCCACACTAACGAACAGAATGTCCTCATTGTGAGAGATTTCACTAAAAACGAAAAACACTAAAAACAAACACCAGTCTAAAATTTGAAAAAGAAAAGAGTAAACTCGTTTCTTGTGAAGGAGAATTCAGGGCCCGTGTCATGATCGCGAAGGTTTATCGCAATCGTGATTTCCTTCAAAACAAGAATAGAAGGTTTTGTTGTATAACTTCACAAGCACGATCTATAGTCACGATCGGGACCTTCTTTAATCCCTCTATTTCTTCAATTTTTAGACTTAGTACCGTAGTCTCCCAGTATTTGATCTCTAGAACGCACTTACCTTCCCTGGCAACGGTGCCAAAAACTTTTTCACAAGATTTTAGGTATACTCGTTTCGAAAGGCTTATCCTTGGTAACGGTGAAAAAAACTTGTTCATCACTTTTCTACTGATAAGATAAAAGTTCTTAATATAAATAGGTGTTGTCAGTACCGTTTATCAAATAGAAAAATGATGATAACAGTAAGTATACAGTTACAATGTAATTTTAAAAGATATCAATTCCATAGGGAAGGAATTCGGATTTAAGGACCAACTAGAGTTACAGAATAAACGAAATAAGATAATTTGTAGGGTTTGGATGGTAGACTGATGAATAGACAGATGCATGAATAGATTAGAAAAGATGTAAACTATATAGATATTCCCTAAGAACAAGTATAGTAGAGAAAACATGCAAAATCATCAAGAATATTTCATACACTAGATAACTTTAACAAACACGGTTCTAGATGCTCAAATATTCACTAATTCATCGTAGAGCAACACATGAAATGACTTTTCTAAATCGAGGGTAAACGAATTATGACACTTATAAAAACCTGGATAACAATAATATTATGCTTAGTACGAGTCGCTCTCACATAGTCATATTTAGCAAGTCACCACTCCAAAAATGTTGGCTTACTAAATAGCATTATAATCACAGATCCAGTAATTATACACAATCTTGTTAACCTCAAAATCACTCTTAAAAGTTAACTCGAAAGCATATAACTTGATATAAATGATGCAAGATGAAATACTCGTTATGACACATAGACATATCCTAAACTTCAAAATAGAAAGTAAAAGTAGAAAATAAAGTAAAGTTGTAAGGTATGCAAGTGAAAGCTAAATTTGATCGAACCGTATCCACTCTTTGATGGGAGTCATCAATTCCTATGTCTACTTTGAATTCGGTCTCGACTCATACAGAACCTCCGCTAGGATGTTATTCTTTGTGAATATCGAACAAATGAATGTTGAAGAACATAAACTTTTATTGATAAGTGCTTTGCAATTACACTCATACAACAATCGCTCGAACTTGTGGAGAAATCTAGTGATAGAAATAAGAATCGAATCACTTATACATTTTTCTCACTAACACTTTGAACTAGCAAAATCTATACAATTTTCACTTTCTATCATACACGCACACCATTATCCACCATGCATGTCACTCCTCACCATGAAAATGGTTGGTTTCGAAACCTATTTATAGAGTGTGAAGGGTTACATCTATCCAAACGAAGAGTCTCGTCCATTGGCGAAGGGTTGCATCACTTCAATGTGATTGGATGCAAGGTTTTATCCTTATCATCAATGGATAGACACCTTTTCATGCCTTCTCTGTCCCCAAGAGGTGTCTTTTCATTTGATAGTTGGTGGCGGTTGATCGTTTCTATTCGGCGGTTGGTAGTTGAGAATAGTTGTCCAAAACCATCACAAGTGGCGAGCGTGATATACATCTTGCGATCTTGAATATTGGTTGGCAACTTTTTGCTTGTGAAGAATACCAAGTCGCGACCGCGAATGGGTGTCACGATCGTGACATGTGCTTTTCTTCATAATTCTTCTTTGCAACTTTGCTGATCTTTGATAGCTTCGATCCGCATACATCTTTTGCACCTCTTTCACTCTTTTTACATAGAATTCCATCTTTGATCATTTTACTCCCAAGGTTTACCTAGCTTCTGGACTTGCATAAAAAACAACTACATACTACGTGAAATCTTTTATATGAAGTATAAAATGACTCTAAACCATATCATTTTATGATTGAAAATATCAAGATAATAAGTTTGATTATACACTTATCATCAAGTTGATCAATAAAACATTAATAACAATTCAACCTTAAAATAATAATT
>CATIWQ010161223.1:0-43057 GCA_949673415.1 Euphorbia schlechtendalii
GTGAGGGGGGTTGAGTGATTTTACCTTGTGAGTAAAATTGGGGTGTTTCCAACTATCCTAAAAATATACATCGAGTTTGGGTATACTTGAGAGAGCTTGTATTGTGTATTCCCATTATTTATTAGTGGAGTTATCGGTGCCCAGTGGTTTTTCCCTTTCAAGGGTTTCCACTTAAAATCTCTGTCGTCTTTATTGCTTTACTTGTTTTACTATTTGTTGTTGCGAATCTATTTTAGTTAACACATATCACCCGGTTACCGAATTATCTGTTCGGGACCTAACAGTTAATAAATAAGGTTTTTACTATAGCATGAATAACTTAAAATGTTATTGAAAATGAAATCTTAAAGACACTGTTTGTATATGATCCCCTATTTGATTGGCATTAATCTAATCTAAAAACAAACTAGCTAAAGATGATGGATTGAATGTCTTTTGAGGGATGTCTTTTATAACTCAAATTTCTTTTGGTGTCTGACATACTAAAATTGTCTATTTGGTGTTTAACGTAATTTACTTTTTGCATATTAGGTTATTAATGTATTCACTATATTTCTATTTGGTGCATGATCTGTTTAGTTTTAGTATATATAGTTTCTATTTAACTACGTAAAAAACATGAAATAACTATATTATCATTTGATGAATAAGTATGTTTCGTTGATCTAGCATAAAATTATCGATCCTCAATGATCCCTTAAGTTATCGTACTAAAATTCAACATGTCAGACATCAAATAGGTAAAAATTGAATACACTATTCACCAAATAATCAATTCCAATTAATCAAACATAAAAAAATTTGAGTTATAGAATAAGATCCAAAAAAATATTTAATCAGATGATTGGTGTGGATATTGAATATAGAGTATTTACACCGCTGGATTAATTAAATTCTTTTGACTTCTCTCTACGACTGGCGGTTATAAAGTGTAACGAATTTGAAGGACAACCAGCTTCACACAATTGGGCAACACACTTTGATTGTTTTGCACACAAAACACATATTCATGTTTACGCGGAAATTCTTTTTTTTTTTTTAAAAAGAACTAATTTCTTCTTAGAAACGCAGTGTAAAAAATTTAGTTGTTGAAACTAATAACTTGATAACAGTGAAGAAAATGAAATGGTTTGAATAGGGAGGTCAACGGGGTTTGGTACGGGTAGTACAACTCCCATTCCGCATCCAATGCTTTTCTTGGGCGGGTTCGTAGATTCCCCATTTAATGTTTTGGGGATTTTTTCTCACTCATTCCGCACCCGCGCGGGTACCTATGGGTATCGGGTAATCCCCGCCCAACAATAAAATTTCAAGTAATGAAATTTAATAAATACAAGCATTGTTCATTTCCATATTAGAAAGGTAAACCGTAATTAGTAAAAAAATCTCATTTAAAATAATATTTTAAGCACCCACTAGTTAGGGAATAAATAACATAATATATATTTGTATACATACACACAAAATTTTCAAATTTTTCCCCAAATTCATCGGTTCGGATACCACGGGTTTCGGATAATCCCCCATTGACATCCTAGGTTTGAAAGAAGGAACAAGGAATTTAGTGAGTTTTTGTTAATTTTACGTAAACATCATTTATTATTTTAAAATTAAAAAATGATTGTAGATTTTTTTACTGCATTTGTTTTCAACTATTTTGGAGAAAAAGGCATACTAATCAGCAGTAATTAACACTTAATAGTATCGACAAAAACAAACATGAAAAGAATGGACAGAAAAGAAAAGGAGAAATAAATGAGATCACATGGGGATGGGTAAAGGGGACCTATCTATAAATTCTAAATACGGTTTGGTTTGGATTTGGAATAAAACCATAAGACAGTTTACGTAGAGGCCGGCGGTGCGGTGCTTGTGCTTTCCCATTTAACACGCTTTCTTTTCCTTTCCTTTTTTTTATTTATTATTTGTGATTTTTCAAACCACATCCTTATTTTTATGAACATTCTAATTTACTCATAGTATCAGATACCTTTATGTGCGCTAGGCGCTAGTCGGGTGGTCGAAGATGAATCGAGGTCCAGGCGGGGATAGATCGGCACCTAGGCGGATTTAGGCACTAGTCGACAGAGTTTAGACGCTAGGCGTAGTCGGACGGTAACTCTCAAAATAACGCTTAGGCGGGGTCTAGGAAAACCTAGGCGGAGATTTTTAAAATAGTGCTAGTATTGTACTTTCTATCACAATTCTACCATCTGTACTCATTTGTGAAAGTTAAATGTAAGATCTCCCGTATTCTCAAATCATATTCCCAATAATATAAACAACTTAATCCATAACACATGAGCAGAACTAGAAGGTTCAGCAACCTTAATGCAAACTATTAAAGTACATGAATCAAATATACTAAAATTAAACCAAAATAAAGAGCTTAATATCAAATATGGGGATCGCATCTGTCCAAGTTGAAAGGTAAACCCAAAATTAAAATTGTGACTACGGCAAAAAAATATGAATAAGAAATTAATGTGAATTCGTCACTGTTAGTGATAGGTACAAGATGCCTTATACAAACAAGCTCAATTCAAAATTTTGACATAGCTACGTTATTTTTAAAACATTCAGACCTAACTTGGAAAAAATTTCTAACTAGGATAACATAATATGTTGAATAACAAGACTAGAAAATAATATAATTCTACTAAATCAATATTTCTGAAACCATTACATTTGGGTTTAGTGACCATCATCCTAGAAAAATTTAAGAAGTGTGGGGTTATGAGTTATAACCCCACAACTAACAAAATTGATAAAATCCCATATATTTTCTAAAAAACAATATATATGAATGAAAGAAAAAAATGAAAAAGTATTACGATGTAATGCTCTTTTCATGGATAGATAGTTATAACATCCCTCAGGTGTGGACTATAACATCTCTAAGTTTTGTCAATATGATTATTTCCTCAATGAATTTTGTCTCCATCCAACTATATGCTATATTACACCTTTTATCCATAAATACGATATATTCTTCATTCTTTGTTAGGATGAAATTATTTTAACAACATACCCATACAATTATTTATCCAATGTCATTTGAGGAAGAGAGTGAGTCAATCACTAAGGGGAAATTTGCATCAACATTCTCGTAGTTGACTACTAAAAGATTTCGACCATTTTTTATTTTTCTTTCGAGTTTGAGCTCTGCACCTAACCTTGCGGTAAATAAATACTTGCCCTCATAGTCATGTTCTTGAGCATCAGATTTCACAAATGGGGAGAGTATACAAAGGCATGCATATAATATAATACATTACCAATTTGTTTCAGATAATAAGTAGTCTAGTATTCCGTAGATTTTCATGCATTGCACAAGTTTGTCTTCGTATTAGAAGTAGCTTGAGTTTATGTCATATGGCTTAGTCCTTATATCCAAATTCCAAACCAACCCTTGTCACAATATAACAAAATAATAACATTAGAACCTTACAATATAAGAGACATTTTTTTAAAAACAATATTCTTGAATTGAAGTTTATTAGATTGAATTTGTTACTAAAAATTATTGGCATAGACAATTGAAAATGATTGTATGATAAATTATGTTGTGAAATAAACTCAATGAACAAAGAATGAATATAAAGGTAATTTTGTTAATATATCATATATTTGGACGAGAAAATATAAATATATAATCAAAGAAGATTATAGTTGGATGAAGACAAAACTCATGAAGGTAATAATTATGTATCATTTTAATTAGAAGTTCCTCCAACGAAAAAAAATAAATAAAATGAAAGTGATTTATACCTAATCATACAAAATTTTAATTGTAATTACAGAAATTCAACTATTGATAAGGGATTCATTAAAACTCAATTTTATTTAATATATAAAGCCAACTACCTAATTGAAGAAAACCAAGGGTAATAACAAATATATAGAAATTATATTATCTTTTAGCTGAAAATCAAACATGGATAGAAGATTAATTCAACTAAATGAAAACCAAAGTTATCACCGAATACCAGGCATTTAGAACACATAAAGAAATTGAAATCAATTTAAGTTTCAATGCTTGCAATAAAATATTAGCAACAAGCTGAAGTTACTTGTACAAGGAATTCTGGTTGTTGGAATTAAAAAAAATTAATAACGAGTATAGTCTAACTACAAGATATATTAAAATTAACAAATATAGTAAAAGATAAGTGAATAATGTATATATTATAAAATGATTAATAAACTCAAAAAATCCAATTTTCTGTTGACTTATTAATTTGGATAGTTCTAAAAGTTAGACTTAGTGCAATTCCCCGAGATTAAATCCACTATTAATAACATTGATAGGCTTGGCCCAAATGAAAAGACACATATAGCCCAAATGTTGAATTTGTCCATCTTTCTAATACAAAGTTCAATCATGATAGAATGTAAATTGGTTGCCATTCTTTTAGCCAGTGTGATGCTTTGCTCTCCACTAAAAAAAGTACATCTGCTTGGACTTGATGGAGGCGAAAACTAATTTATTTCAGGCAAAGTGAGCGTATCATTGTGTTACATTAGTTACGGTGCTAATGCTTACCGTATAAATTCTACATGGGCAAAAAAAAAGTGATGATCTTGAAATTAATCTTTTCGACCTGCAACAGTAAGCATACATGTTCGATCCCGTTACATTTTCTCAAAGCCTTGCAAAGAGTACAATTTCAATGCTAGATAACAATAATATTTAGGTTTGAAATTATAAATAAGACTTTACAATGCGACCCATTTTTTTTTGGAGGGTGTGCATTTTGTTGGAAGACTGATTGGACATGAAAATGAACATGCATATGTTTATTCATTGATTAGCTGAGGCAGTGACGAATCTAGGAATTTTTTACTATGGTATCCACATCCAAACATCAAATATTTTTAAAAATCAAGTAATTTATAAATTTATGAAAAAAGTTAAGAAATAATAATGGTAAATATTTTTTAGTGAACAATAAAATTGTAAAAGAAATAGTAGAGCTAGATTTATAAAGATACATAGACATTTAGTAAAAAAATGTAATTTTCTAAGATAAATGTGTAACTTTAATATTAATATGAGGTTCAACATTAATTTTTAGTGGGATTCAAATACAATTTACCAATAAATTTATACTACATCTTAAAAAAAATGTGGGGTCAGTGGACCCCACATTAGTATATGTGGGTTCGCCAGTGAGCGGAAAAGATTGTGCTCATTATTTTAAGCGTTTGTTGCAACTTGCAAGGTGAGTTTGTTTGTGAAGAATGTTTAGAGTAGGCAAGAACAACTAGATAAATAAATTAAAAAACACAAATTCGTTTATTGGTCTCGAATGCCCCGACATTGGTTATTGAAACCAGACGTTCCGATGTCACTTATTGAAAAATGAGGTATATTAATAAGTACAACAAGACCAATCAACCAAAACCTCACAGACCAGAAGAACAATCAAATAGACAAGTAAATAAACCGAGCCAAAGAACGAAATTAATCTTTTAAATGAAAACCTTTTCAATGGGAAGAGTAAAACCACGGACTTTCAATAGAGTCCATACCTACTTCTCTTATTGATAAATTGAGGATAAACAACTCGATACATCCCTTAAAGAATATAATACTCACCAATCACAACCCATTGCAAGAGATGCCCAAATACAAGTGAGAAATACAAGAGAAACCAAGTGAGCAATAAGATGCCCCTTGCCACCACTTCTACCCCAAATGAACATGTCCTCTACATCTTCGATGAAATGATCCAACGGTCAAAATCTGGAACCTTTTGGCCAAATCTCATGGCAATTCGATGGTGATAACTCCAGTGATCAAATCCGCTTGGGTCAAAATGACAAAGAAGTTGAAATTTTCTTTCACTCTCTTCTGTAATCTCTCTCTTTCATCACTCTCAACCTTGCATTTGAAATCTTGTGATCCCTCTCTTGGAGCCTCCCATGCTCCCCAATAACAGCCACAACTTGCTCCAATTAAAGAGCCTAAAGCACCCCTTCTATCCGCCAAGTTATCAACCAAGAGAACTTGGTTCTTCAACTCACCAAGACACTTGATGGATAGAAGCACACCCATTCGTCAGTGCAAGGGCTGGAATACCGCCTAAGACTGGCGAACGCTCCATAAATAATGAACCTGGTGGAGGAGATAACCCACTCCTCCAATTGCAATAGAAATACAAAATAACCCGGAAGAGATGGAAGCATATCGGAAATCAGTCGTACAAACATACATCTCATCCGGTGTAATGTATGGTGATTTGAGCAAAGCAGGTCTGGTCATATCCAGACGCGATGCAGTACCGCCCTGAAATTTAATCGATGATTTTGACAGCGCATCCCAGGGACATATGCCGCCCCAACTTTATGACATTACTCCGCCAGCTTTCCCAACTGGCATCCCTCACGCTAATCCCCAAATATCCTCTGTCACATTCTCCGCAGGTCTGGGCGCCATAACCACTCAGCCTATGGGATAAAACCCATCGGCGGAACCCTTGGGGCAAAACTTAGTCGGGCAAATAACTCAACTATCATTACTTCAGGGGCTGATATCTGCAATGAAGAAGGGTCACATTCCGCCTGGAGACATAGGGCCAACGTTGGCCGCCATTCAAGGGCTAGGAACAGGCAAGCAGCCTGAACCGACCCCGAAAGCAAGAAATTTAAAAAGGCCTGTCAAGCCGGAGAGTGAAGACGAAGACGACCCGGAATTTGAAAAGAAAGCTAAGAAGCTTTTCTCAAAGTTGACTGTCCCTTATCAAGAGGCGACATCAAGAACCAATTTCTTACCTTTTAAGAAAAACATCCTCGACCAGACCGTGCCAAGACTTGTCTACATACCCACTTTCGACAAGTACATGGGAAAAGATGATCCTAATTATCATGCTGCTGATTTCAAGAATCGAATGGAAATGGCGGGGGCCACAGAAGAGTACATATGTCAATATTTCTCCGCCAAGCTAGGCGGACCAGCGGCCCGATGGTTCACCTCACTGCCTCCTAATTCCATAGGAAGCTGGGACAAGCTTAGCGATGCATTTTGCAAGCATTTTTTAGGATCCGCCTCAGCTGGTTTGGTAATAAGGAGTTTGAACGAAATTGTACAGGGATAAGAAGAAAGTCTTCGTGACTATTACAACCGTTTCAATGAAGCTTGCCTAGAAGTACGAGACTTAGATTTCAGCACTACCAAAGAGGCAATGCTGAAGGGAACCCGTAGTAGAGACTTGAGAAATGCGATCCTCACTAGGCATCCTAAAAGCCTGCAACAGATGCTGGGCAAGGCCAAGGACCTGATCCCAGCTGATGAAATAAATTTCAATCGAAGAAAAGAAGGATGGAGCAGAGAAGCAAGGAGGGAAGATAGACCAAGATTGGATGATAGAAGACGGAGAGGATGAGGCGGTTCTAGTTGAGGCGGATATGTGGATCGAGAAGAAGACCGCCCCAGGCTGAACGCACCTTTGAGCCAGATGCTAGTGGCTATCAAAAAGACCCCAGAGAAAAAGAACATTCGCTTTCCTAAAATCCCAGACGGAGTCTCCTTGGGACGCAACTTGAACAAATACTGTGACTATCACAGAGCTAAAGGACATCACATAGATGACTGCCGATCCTTAGCAGACATAGTACATGAGCTGATCAAGGCAGGTAAGTTTAGCCAGTTTGTAAAGGGAATCACTAGGAGACAGGAAAGGAAAGATGGAAATGAAGAGGAAAAGGAGGAAGACTCGAATAGAAAGCCTGGTGGAATAAAGGGAATAATAATGGTGATTGCAGGCGGACCAGAATTCGAATCACCCCTAAAGAAAGCTAGAGGTTCATCTAGCGAAAAGAACAACTTCGAGGGTAATGTAGAAATATTGAAGCCGTTTAGGCAAAATTCATAAGTTGAAAAATAGCACGCCGATCCCATAGTTGTAGAAGCAATTATGGAGAACTTCACAGTAAGAAGAATCCTCCTGGATAGAGGCAGCTCGGTGAATATCGTCACCAAGAATGTTGTTGAGAAGTTGGGGGTCCATCACTCTCGAATTCGAGTCGGATGCTCGCCACTCATCGGGATTAATGGCCAACCCATACAGTCGTTGAGCAAAGTTTCACTGGAAGTAGAAATGGGCAACCTCAGGCACAAGTTCCGCGGGAAAGTAGAGCTCACCATCATTGATATCTCTGTGGGTTTCAATGTTATCTTGGACAGGCCATTCCAAATGGAAACTCGCATACTCATCTCCCCTATGGACTTGGTATTTCACATACTAACTACGAAAGGGACTGCTATAGTAATTGGCAACCCTTAAGTAGCTCAGGAGGCATACCTGGCCTCATTACACAGAGAATCACTCTTGGTGGAAGAGGAGTTGGAGGCCGATCGGCCAGAGAAGATTGAAGCGGCAGAAGAGCTGGAAGAACTCAAAGTCAGCCCCGAACGGACACTTAAGATAGGGAAGAACCTCTGCAACGATGCAAAGGCAGAAATAATTTGCGCCCTGACAGATTAGCAACATAGTTTCCCATGGTCGTCAGAAGACCTCGTAGGAGTCAAGCCTGATGTCATGCAACATAAGCTCAACTTAAACCCAAATGTCAAGAAGGTCATTCAGAAGAAAAGGAAACATGCACCCGAGAGACAGAGAGCCATTGAAGAAGAGGTGAGCAAACTCTTGAAGGCTGGACACATAAGGGAGGTCCATTATCCGACTTGGTTATCCAACGTGGTACTGGTAAAGAAACCAAGTGGAGCTTACAGAATGTGCGTCGATTTCACTGACATAAACAAAGCCACTCAAAAAGATGCTTACCCGCTTCTCAGTATGGATCAGTTGGCGGACGCAACGGCAGGCTACGCAGTCTACTCATTGTTAGACGCAAAGTGCGAGTATAACCAGATACCCATGCATCCGGCTGACGAAGAAAAAACATCATTAATAACCCATGAAGGCACTTATTGTTATACGGTCATGCCTTTTGGTCTGAAGAATGAGGGAGCGACTTATTAAAGGCTGATCAATGAGATGTTCAAAGACGAGATTGGAAAGTCGATCGAAGTATACATGGACGATATGATAATCAAAAGTAAGAGTGAGGCGGAACACGTAGAGGACATCAGGAAAGTTTTTAAAGTATTGCAAGAATACCGCTTGAAGCTTAATCTGGAAAAGTGCACCTTTGGTGTAAAAGGTGGCAAGTTTTTGGGGTTCATGATTTCCCAACAAGGAATCGAGGCAAACCCAGAGAAGATCGAGGCAATTTTAAAGATGGGACCGCCTCGGACGCTGAACGAAGTACAACGACTGAATGGCAGAATTAATGCATTAGGAAGATTCATATCCTTTTCGGCCAAGAGATGCATGCCGTTCCACAAAGAGATGAAAAAAGAAAAAAACTTCAAATGGGATCAGCCTTGTCAAATGGCATTCGAAGAACTAAAAACGTTTTTAGGAAAACCTCCACTCCTCAGCACACCCCAGCCAGAAGACACGCTTTACATGTATTTGGCTGCCACCGACGAGGCGGTGGGTACAGTATTGGTACGAGAGGAAGGGCAGGATCAATTCCCGATATACTACACCGGCAAAGTGCTAAGGAATGCTGAGCTCAGGTACCCCCGGATTGAAAAACTCGCCCTAGCTTTGATCTCTACCTCCACTCGGTTGAGACCCTGCTTCCAAGCTCACACAATTGTAGTAAGAACAAACTTCCCACTGAAAAAGGTCCTCCAACGACCTGAGATGTCAGGGAGATTGGCCAAGTGGGCTATCCGACTGGGGGAGTTTAATATTAGATTTGAAAGCAGGGGTGTAATGAAAGCGCAAATATTGGAGAACTTTGTAGTAGAATTTGCAGGGCTTGAGCCCGCTAAAGAAATCAAGACTGAAGAATGGGAAATCCTGGTGGATGGAGCATCCTCTCACGAAAGAGTCAGAGTCAGCGTGTACATTCGAGGACCCGGAAGGATAAGATTCTCTTATGCGGCCAAATTAGCATTTCCCGCAACGAACAATGCGGCGGAGTATGAGGTGATTATCAAAGGGCTAGAGCTAGCCCGAGAGATAGCACCAGATCGATTGCTGCTCAAAAGTGACTCCAGACTGGTTGCTAACCAGATTAACAGAAACTTTAAGACGAAAGACAGAGAAATGGCAAAGTAACTCTCAAAGGTAAGAAATCTTGTTAAGATACTAGAGTCAAAAGGGGTAGCCTGGAAGATCGAGCATATCCCCAAAAAAGAAAACGAGAAAGCAGATGAACTAGCCTAGGCGGCTTCGAGCAAAGAAGACTGGAAAAAGCTCACGTGCCCATATGAGGTAATCGTCCACCCAAACAACGAAACAGAGGCAAGCTTTATGGTTGAGCAGCGAGATCTCGGGTGGATGAAAACCATCTACGATTGCCTCGCCATGAACAAACTACCAGATGATAAAATGGAAGCTGCCAAAACAGCAAGGAAAGCCATGCGATTCTCCTTGCTAAATGGAGAGCTTTACAGAAAATCTTATTCTGATTTTTAGAAAAAGTGCATAACAGCTCAGGAATGAGCCAATATCCTACAAGAACTCCATGAAGGGGATTGCGGCTCGCACTAGGCGGCAGTGACATTAGTCAGGAGAGCAAGTCTGGCTGGGTTTTATTGGGAGTCTATGAATCTAAACGTAGAGACATACGTAAAGTCTTGCCATCAATGTCAAATTCATGCATAAAAATCTCACGTCCCTCACGCGATACAACGTCCCCTAATGATTGCTTAGCCATTCACAACATGGGGGATTGATATTGCAGGACCTCTCCCAGAGGCCAGCGGGCAAAGGAAGTGGATCTTAGTGGCTATAGACCAGTTTACTAAATGGGTCGAGGCGGCAGCTCTCGGCAGTAT
The DNA here is from genome assembly GCA_949673415.1 of Euphorbia schlechtendalii. Lineage (NCBI taxonomy): Eukaryota > Viridiplantae > Streptophyta > Magnoliopsida > Malpighiales > Euphorbiaceae > Euphorbia > Euphorbia schlechtendalii. Next base: position 10,862 of record CATIWQ010161223.1, read on the forward strand.
CACGCCGGAACGGGTGCTGAACTTCATCAAAAGAACATCATTATGTAATTTGGAGTACCACACCGGATCATCTCAGATAATGGCACACAATTCACATTGAGCAAATTCCAAGATTTCTGCAAGGAGTTAAAAATTGAGACCCACTTTAGCTCAGTGGCTCACCCTCAAACTAATGGCCAGACTGAAATTACAAACAAAATGCTTGGTCAAGGAATCAAGAAAAGGGTGCTGGAAAGAAAGGGAGTTTGGCCGGACGAGTTGATTAACGTGCTATGGGCATACCGAACAACTCCGTGGACATCTACCGGAGAAACACCTTTCTCAATGGTGTACGGGGTTGAGGCGGTTCTACCCATTGAAATAAATCCTCCATCAGACCGGGTGACATACTACACGGAGAAAGAGAATGACATCAACCTGAGGTATCATCTTGATGATCTACAAGAAAATCAAGAAAGGGCTTGTATCCTAATGGCAGCCTACAAAGCCAGGATCGCCAAATACCATGACGCGAAGGTCAGAGAAATCCGCCTCAAAGAAGGTGACTTGGTGCTTAAGGACACAACCGCCTCACAGGCGCGAGAAGGAAAGGGAAAGCTGGGGTGAACTGGGAAGGCCCCTATAAAGTTTCGCAAGTCATTGGACCAGTAACCTACAAGCTACAGACAATGAAAGGCAAAGAGGTTCCAAGAACATGGAACATTGTAAAGTTAAGACCATATTACATAGCTAATGACTCTTAGGGGCACTCAGTCGGCCGTACTCTTTTCCTTTATGGGTTTGTTCCCAAAGGTTTTTAATGAGACGGCCCATTTAGAAAGAGATAGATAACCGGATGCGTAGAATTCCCAGATGTACTCTTTAATTTTTCTAATAAAAGTTGAATCATTTCAAAATGTGCACATTTGAGTACTGATCATACTTTGAGATTGCACAAATAATTAAATGAAAGCGCTTATAACACTTAGGCGGTTCAATCGCATAAGACCTAAATAACATAACATGGCAAGCATAAGGCCATGGAGGCAGCTTAAACGCATAAGACCTAAATACCATGAAATGGAAATCATAAGGCCATTCAGGCGGTTCAATCGCATAAGACCTAAATAACATAACATGGCAATCATAAGGCCATGGAGGTGGCTTAAACGCATAAGACCTAAATACCATGAAATGGCAATCATAAGGCCATTTAGGCGGCTCAATTGTATAAAACCTAAATGTAAAGACATTGAGGCGGCTCAATGGCGTTAGACCTACATACTAAAGGACAACTGAAAAGCCGAGAAGATTGCACAATTCTTAGCTATGGCATGTATAAAATAAACATAATAACGCCCAAGGCGGAAAAGAAAATAATATGTCATTAATATGGGAAACAAGGCCCAAATATTCTTACAAAATGTTGAAAAATAAAAGTAAAAATATCCTATGCTACGGGGCGGGATGACTCGGCATCATCACCCTTTTCTGTCTCCTCCTCTGCCGACCCATCTAATACTGTTTCCTCTTCAGGCTCATTGGGATACTTCAATCCAGTCAAGAGATCCTCGGGAAGGTCCGGATGGCGAGTCCGACAAGCCTTAAAAACAAGGCGGCCAAACTTACGGCTATCTAATGCCATATTAAGCATTGCTTGGCTATAATCTGCGACGACCTTAGGAACTTCCTCCTCATATTTGGAGATGATGGTCTGTAACTTATCTCTAGCCTTAGTCATCTCTTCTACCTTCTTTTGGGACTCTTCTACCCTCTTGTTTGCCTCCTCCAATTGCCGGCCCAAATCAATCTTGGCCTCCTCAAGTTCTGCGACCTTTTTCTTGACCTTCTCTAGCTCGCTAATTATGAGGTCATGGGTCTTCCCCAGTCGCACCATGTCCCGACTCTTCCGTGTCATCTTAGCTGCTCGAGAGGCCATCTGCAATACCAACATGTTGGAAACGGGGAAAGAAAAATAAAATGCAAAGCCAAACAAGGAGGAAAGTACCTTAGTAGACATCATGAATAGAGTCTTAGAAGATTAGAGCAGATTCTCCACTTCCAAATCATTCTTCTTCGAAGGAAGGGGTAATATTATCCTCAGCACATTCTGAATCGAGGCGGTGTAGATTGATGGATTGCCCTCACCCGCGAAGGAAAGAAGGTCTGCTTTGAGAGACTCAGAGCTGACCCGCTTAGAGGAGCTCGCAGAAATATCTAAGTTGGCACTCTGAAACAAAGAATAGGTTAAACGCCGAATTAAAAAAAAAACAAGGGAAAGCACTAATTCTTACCGGCTGGGGAATAGTCTCCGCAACTATAGAAGAGTGAGGCAGGTCAGCAGCGGGCTCAGGTACCTCCTCGGCAGCTTGAGCCTTACGCTTCCTTTTGCACTTGCTAGGATCTCCACTTCTAATGTTGGGAGCTGCATTTTCAAACCCAAGCTCCACTTGTTCAGTAGAATGATCAGTGCCCTTCGATCCTTTGGCAGCTTGTTGCACAAGTTCGTCGGCCAAGGGAAATTTAAACACTGAAAAGAAAGGGAAATAAGTAAATACCTGCAAAAACTTCGAGCCCAGAGAGATAAATGGGATCCGGCTGGCCCGGCTTAATAATTGTAATATTGTTTGCCATTGCCCAGCTAATGTTCTGGCACGGCCACACCCCCTTCTTAAGAGCCTTGAAAGCTTATACCCTATTATCTGTGCAGGTAAAATTATAACCCAAATCGGGAGAAAGATTCCACTCGGTTGGAAAGTTGGGGTAGTGGTCCTCTTGTCTAATAAAAATAAAGTAATTTTTGAAATTTTTCACTGAATCTACTTTGTGCGTGAACCTATAGAAGCCGCCTCGATGTGCGAAATGGTAAAAGTCCTTAGTAGCTATTTTCCTCAATGATGCAATCCACCTGAAAAACTCGGCGTCAAAATGCATCTCCAATCCAGTACAGATGAGGTAATGACCAACTAGATCTATCCTGGCGTTGGGATGAAGTTGAGCTGGGCTAATCTTGAAAGCTCTCAAAACTTCACTTAAACCTTCTGGAAGTGGATACACGAAGCCTGACCAAATTTGGTCAATATAAATCCCAAAATACCCCTCAAGCGGGCGAGTGATCAGCTGCTCTTTGGAGGGAAGCACCACTTCACACCCCTTGAGCCAAGGGAACACCTCCTTCTCAAATTCTAGGTCGACTGGATCCTGGATTGACTCGATCAGATCTGTCGATGGAGTCCTATTTATTACTTCCCTAACTTTTCCTCGTCCTCTAGACACTGATACCGGACGAGTAGCCACATACCGCCTCACGGGGCGAGCCGCACTTCTCTTTATCCTGTGTGTGCGAGATACGACTCCTACTAATCCTCGAGGCGGCGCTGAGGGAAACCGGCCCATCTCCTCGTCAATCTTTGCCCAGGCTGAAGCAGAGGAGGATTGGGAGGATGAGGCAGACTCGCTGCGAGACACTCGATTCTCACCAGGCTCGGACATGGCTTCAGTCAGTGGGGGTTCCCTAGAGGTCGAGACATAATCAGTATAATCTACGTTCAAAGGTTTGAAGTATTTGGAGACCACCTCAGCTATTTCCCTACTAAATTGGCTACTAGTGGTTGAGGCGGAATCAGTCATTACCACCTAATAAAAAATCTAATAAGTTAGAAAAGATCCTAAAGAATCCTAAGTTAGCTCGAGGCGGCATAAATAACAATCAAATTACTTACATTGGTATTTCAGATCTAAGTGGCAACAAGAATTAACAAACAACATTTCTATCGATTGAATATACATTTCAGATCTAGCAAGCACTGTACGCAAGAATAAGTAATTCTGGAAAAATTTTTACATATATCCTGGATAGATGAGATGCAAAACACAAAAGGCATTTCATAACGAACTAATCAAGGCATCAGCGGTCAAGCGAAAAGGAAATCGAGGATAAAATCTAGAGAACAGTTGAGAAGTTATGCGAAGAACTAACATGGCCGTAATTTTCGCAGAAAGCAACAGCAAATAATAGTAAATCAATGGTAAAAGCGAAGCAGAAGAAGGATGATAACTTACTTGTGTAGAAAATATGCTTGATCGGAGAAATTTTAGGAAGGGAAAGATGGTTGATAGAGTTTGATGAAGAAGAATACAGTCGCCGGAGAAGAAAAGAGGTTGCAGAAATGGTGAAAAGAGAAAATGAAACCCTTATATAGAAGATGAAATGACATTTAAAGGGACGTTTTCCCCCCTGTGTGACACGTGGCGCGTTGCCTGCCTCACATTCAAAATTTGAAAAAACATGGGCTTTTCGTTTTACCACTTGAGACACGTAAGCCCTAGATTGGCACATGTCGATAAATCTGCCTGGTCCAGGCGGATCTCAAATTTTCGCTCCTAAAGAAGCTCTCACACTGATGGGGGGACTTCTGTTAACAAGGTAAAATATTGACAGGCGCGTACAAGCCACGCAAGACCCCCAGGCGGATTACATCCGCCTGGAGTAAAGAGATATAATGACAAGGTTAGGAATGTTCTTACCAATCCGGGCAGTTTTCGTCCGTCCCGAAGGTAAAACCCCGTTGTTCATCCAAGCGGATTGGATCCGCCCCAAATTAGGAAGAAACCAAGTCTTCCCAAATTGCAGAGGAAAGTGCAGGCGGTCATCAAGCTGAGTCGGCTTGTCCGCTTGGACCAACCCCGATGCCTCCGGAACACGGAGTCCAATTAAGAGTCTAAGTTCACAAAAGAGAAATCAATAATTGGGACTCCCAATTCAGATAAGCTTTATCTTATCAACAAGATAAAGATTCATTCAAGCTAGAACTCTGGTTGGTTCACATCCTTGGATCAGACCAGAAGACGTTCATGGAGTATAAAAAGATCCTTTGGATCACCACACAAAGGTATATATTCTGAATTCACAAGAAATTACTCCTTGCCTCCTCACTTAAATCCGATCTAACTTAAGCATCAGAGAGGCTACGCCGTTCACACGGCTAGCCCCCATAGCGACAGTTTTGTCTTGCAGGAGCCATTAACCCACAAAAGAAGAGGAGCGTTAGGAGATACCTTCAGACAAAGAATAGCGCGTGGAATCACGTGTCAGTCCTAATTTAACATCCAACACTGCTTAGGTCCCTATCAATTCTCGATTAAACCCCAAAGGACCTAGCCGGACGCCGAACTTTTTTTAAACATTAGTTAAAAAGAACATCAACAACAAAAAAGAAAACCTCTAATCCTCCCTTTTAAACAAATGTCTCCAAGAAAAATAATCGAATGTAATGAGAAGTAACCTATCCCATTGTTATACATAAAAAAAAGAAAAAAAATAATATTTGAAATTCAATTTATTTCATTTTCGATTTTAATTATAAGAAAATATATGATGTTCGACAATAATATATCTAAAATAGGAAAACGTTAGAAAAAGTACCTGAAAATTTGAGAAACCGTAAATTTAGGTTAACATACGCGAGTGATGCTAAAACATTTTCCTTCATTCACTTTCTTAACTCTCAGCCTAGATGTGTATAGTTTTTTTTGAAAAAATTACGTAATTACTGTTTGCACTATCAATTCACACTTTATGTCATAAATTAAATACGTTTTAAATGGGTAACTAAACCATTAAGATTTCAATTCCATACTAAAATGGAAGGTGGTTTCGCCTATTTTAAATTTGATTTAAAAAAGTAGTATAAATTTGATTCGGTAAACTTCTCTGTAGTCAGGAAGGAAAACACAACCCCTCTCCTTCTTTATTCCTCTCCCTTTCCATCTCCAGCTATGAGTCTCTTTGGTCTGGGCAGGTAAGTCTATTTGCTTCAATTCAATCTTTGTTTGATCTTTTTTTTACCATCTTTTTCTTTTCTATTATCATCAGATTGGTCGATTTGCTTCATATTATTCTCCCGATTCAATTCACTTCTTCGTTGCTTTTGTTTCGCAGCCTCTTACAGTTAGTAGATTATGCATGATTCACTTGCCGTGGAATCATGTTTATGCAAAACTAGAGAATTGATCGTTCTTTTTCTCTTTTTATACGACAATTGATGGCTTTATGCTGTGAACACATTGTTATTCTGTGAACGAATTTCTTTTGAAATTGATTGCGAATACTGGTAAATGGTCAATCCAAGAGTATATATTCAATGATTGATGAATGCATGTCAAAACTCTAATATAAACAACTGTAGGTGTAGGATCTTAAGCATCGGATTTAATACTCTAGTTGGCATAAAAGGTAGATAAAGGGATTACTTTTTTGTTTCTATAGTTTAATCAGTGAAACATGATTGGAATGAGTTAGCGATGTCGCTTTAGATAAACTTGATTGATTTCCTTTGTCCGTTTGTACATTTTATAATTGGAATTGAATGTCTACAATGGCATTTGCTGGAGAGCTTTTCCTTGGGTAGAGCATGATAATATTGATTTATCATTAAATGAAACTATCAGTATTATGAAACCTTGTTGTACGCTTGAGCCACAAGAATGTATATATTTAATAATGAATTTAGTTTTGCAATTCATAGTTAAAATAATTTCTTTGGGATCAAACAGGTATTCCCCGAGTAGCCAATTTTGATCTTTACAGTATAGCTCAAGCCTCATCATGCAGCTTCTCAAACAAATAACAAGTAGATTTGAAAAATGTTATAATGTGTAGCTTGAGGAAAGCTGATGTCTAATATATATTAGAAAAGAATCATGGAAGCTATGAAAGAAAAGCTTTTTGATCGGTGTTTAGGTTTTATTAAGTTCCACAGAGATGTGAGAATGTTTGGAGTTAACACTTAGATAGAATTTTGGTCTTGTATAGCTATGCAATTATTACTTATTCATCAATACCGATGTTTTGTTTTTCAACTAGATCGTAGTAGTTGCACTTGCATCTTCAGTTCCATGCTAAATGCTACTATCGTTGTTATTTGTTTATAATATTTCTACCATTTCATTAAATGAATCTACCTCATAAGTATTAAGTTCTCTGTAAACAGGAACCAAAGAACATTCCGGCCCAAAAAGAGTGCACCAACCGGAAGTAAGGTCAGATTCATTCTTTATGACAGTTCTTTATTTGATGTTTAAGTGTAGTGAGTGATACATGATCTCAGAATTGACATTTTCAAATGATCATAATTCACTCTTGACTCATTTTATATTCGTGTTGTGGAAACTACTAGATCATCAATAGACAACTATGAATTCTTTTTCCACTGAATGGGGATGGATTTCCTTGCAATCACTAAAGTATAGTTTGAGTTGATTTATCTTATAAAATATCAAATTATACTGTTCGGAAGTGTATTAGAATTCTGAACAAGTATATTGGTAGATAGTTTAATGAATATAGGGTTATTTAGGTGTACAACCAAAGCATGGTGTGTCACCTATGATGATATTTGTTTTTTTTCCTATTTTGGTGTAAATCCAAGAAACAATGCTGATAGTTAATTGAGAAAGTTTTGGCACTTCCTATTAGCCAGGAATATAATGGGTGAGTTGACATCTTATTTGATGTTTATATTGTCCGAGAGTATATACATAGATTATCTACTGATGGAAATTATGCAGACATATATTTCCTTATAAGTTGTCTCTATTACTATAATTAGTTTTATCGAGCAATCAAAGTGTGCACTCGAGATGTGAACTTTTAAGAGAATCGGAGAATGTTATGCATCACATGTTAAATCCTTTAGTCTTATTAATGAAAGAGAGCATCGAGTTTGGCAATTCACACCAAAACTTGCAGAAATTTCATATGATAATATGATTTTAATGTAATCGATGTGGTACCTACTCGTAAATGATTTTGTACTTCAATTCCTAAATATGGTATGCTTTTTTTTAATTTCAATTTTTTGCCACTATACTAGTCATACATCTTTTGACATGTGGGTAGACCTTGAGTTGCCATATAGATTTGGTTGCTTATCTCTCAAGTAAATTAAAAATTAAATAGTTCAGCTTGTTCTATACTCATTCCAAATTAAATGAAATATATGGGAGACTGTTGAACAATTAATTTATAGTTGATGAGTCTCATGGCTTGAATACGAAGGTCAAGGGTGGCCAGATCAAATTATTTACTTATAGAAAGCTGGGTTATGTATATATTGCAAGACAACGGTGATCATTACTGTCAAAGACAATAATAGTTGCTGTAATAGGAAAGAATGTTTTGAAAAGGAGATGTAATTTCTATACATGATTAGGAAAACGATAGTTTGACTGGAAATAATTAACACTTTGTGAGCAAAAATAGATTATAAAAAATAGCAATGGCAGGACAGGTCTTGACACCGACATTGTGTAACAAAGTGTCGGTGTCATATAGCTAAATAAATTGGTTAGCCGTGGTTAAGTTAATATCAGATTTTACCTGTTATGCTTTAAGATGATAAAATTGGACAGCTAAGGCTAGGGTCAATTTTTACTGGCTTGTGCTTGTGGCTTCTACATATAATACATCTTAGGTACTCCTGGAGTGTTATCTCTTACAACCTTTCTTTTCCATGACGCAGGGGGCCCAACTTAGGCAGCACATCGATGCCACCCTTGGCAGTGGAAACTTGAAGGAAGCAGTGAGACTTCCTCCTGGGGAGGATTTGAATGAGTGGCTTGCTGTCAACAGTAATCTCTCTCCCTCTTTGCGTGTTTTTACATTTATCTTAGTTCTATTGTTCTACAATCTACCTGCTACTTTTTTAAGACATGAAGCAATCAGTTCTGTAATTATGTGACGGTGCACTGTTTGGCTGAATGTTTCTTATTTATCTTATTCCTGATTTCTTATTTTTTTTGCAAAGTTTACTAGAAATGAATCTTAAAAGCATGTTCATAATTATTTCGTTTCAGCCGTAGATTTCTTCAACCAAGTGAATCTTCTCTATGGGACGCTCACAGAGTTCTGTACTCCAGAGAACTGTTCTACAATGTCTGCAGGCCCCAAGTATTGCATGCAAATTATCTGTTCTTTACTCTTTTGCGCTGATATATTGATATAAATATGTTCCGTAATCTGTTTGTAACATTTTCTATTTTTTGTTCTCTCCTTCGGGCATGGCTGGAGTTCTAACACATGCTGCTAATGAACTGAGGACAACAAAATTCAAATTTGACTAACTTATCTTATCACAATGTTCCCCTTTTTGTGGCGAAATGGGAATTTTAGTAAATTAGATTTTGATAAACCCCAGTTATGTTAATAGCTACAATTCACCCAAAACACATTTTGCCTGACTTTCATAAAAAAATTAATTTCAAACTGCCTACTTGATTTCACCTATGCATGTTGTGATCTTCAGAATTTTCTTAAAAAATTTTTAGCTTTTAATTCATCCCAGAAAAGTATATGATGTCTACAACGGTGAGCACTCTAGCAACCTTGAACTGTATATATGCAGAAAATAAGATTCCTCGTCCCCTAATTCTTCTAGTTCTTTTTCGCACGTGCGCGCGCGCTCGGGCATCTTGCAACTCTTTAATTCTTTTGTCAGGTATATATGCCACTCCTCGTAACAGCCTTATAGCTAGACTACTTGCTTTCTAGTTTTTAGAGAAAAGAAAAACAATTTTTAACTGCAATATTTGATATTTTCTTGATCAGTTCTGTTATTGTCAAGTGATACGGTCATTGGGTTTAGAGTGGATTGTGCAATTCAACTTTAAACTCTGTATTGGCTGTTGTACACTTTGTGCGAGTTTATGAATGTATCAGAACATGGATATATGGGTATCAGCCAGTCAGATTGGATTCTATACATTAAATTAGATTAGCACATAAACTTCATTATCAACCACTCACTAGCTTCTTCAATGCTGTATTTCGACTTTGAATACTGTTATTAAAGTAGTCAAATTGAGCATCAGAAGTTGAGATCTGTTTCTATTGAGAATTAACTCTAGCGGTTTATGCAAGAGATCCTTAGTTTCTGACAGGGCATGTTGGTAAAACATTTAATTATAATTCCTCTTTGTATCCTCTATCTATCCGAACATGGAAAATCTAAGACATCTCTATTTCTCCTATGTGTTGCAATGCACCAAAATACGGATTCATCTCTCTTCTCTCTCTCTCTCTCTCTCTGTGGCTGAAGCACTGATAGTCTTTAGTAAAGGAGAAAGGAAGAGAGTAACATTTTGGAAATTAAAAACAAAATAGAATGCAAAGAAGCCTTATGAATTGGATAAAAACCCTCATCCTTCTTATTATAGAATTTAGGTTCTCTCTTGCCTGCCCATGGATTCAGCAGCAGTTTGAAAGGTTGACATATTGGAATCTCCGGATCAACACTTATTTTCAACTCCCCGAAGCATTACTATGCCCTTCATTGTCTATGAGTGCCTAGGTATCCACCATATGGGTGAGATTGTTACTCTTGAGTTCATTAAATGATTCATTAAAGTATTCAATGGAGATTTTATCCACCCTGCTGTCTTGCTCTCTGTAACTTGCTTAATGGCACAAGTGTTACTTATTTTCATGCATTTGGCTACAGTTGTTGTATGCTGATTGTTCTAGCTGAGGGTGCAGATCTTGGGGAATCTTTTTGAAGTTTTAGTTACACATCTCCTGCCAAATGCTTGATAGTTTCAGCATGATCCGCTTAAATCTTCGTGTTTCTACACAGAAACCTGCATTAGCTTCACAGTTTTTAAACTCGTTATTATTTATCCTGTTTTCCATGCGATGTAGTATATTTAATCCTTAGGTAACCTATTTGGCAAACTTTTCCTATCTGATTGATGGTAGAACAGTATTTTGAACTTTGTGATGAACATTAGGACTCCTACCTTTAGCTCATTTTATCAGTCTTGAAATTTCTGATATATATGTTTTTTTTCTTGTATTGATGATGATGGGTAAATGCTACAGGTATGAATACAGATGGGCAGATGGTGTTCAAATTAAAAAACCTATAGAAGTTTCTGCTCCCAAATATGTAGAATATTTGATGGACTGGATTGAAGCTCAGCTTGATGATGAATCTATATTTCCTCAAAAGCTTGGTAACAAGATCAGATCTCATATCTTTCTCTTGTGTATATACATAAAAAGAATGCCCCTCTTTATACTTATCAACCCATATTGGTGAAAATTTTAAAACAGGTGAGGTAGACCCTTTGTTTTTTTCCTCTAAACTATCAAAGGACAATAGAATAAATGTTATTGTTTCGAGTATTACTCCCATTCCCTTCACTGCTGCTTCGTGTATTACTGTAGTTTGGAATTATGATATTAATCTGTTTGTGCTGACTGCTGCTAGAGAATAATTATTATGCTGACTAATGTTAGTAATAAGTAATAATAATAGATTCTCTATCTTGAAATTTCAGGTGCACCATTTCCCCCAAACTTCAAGGAGGTTGTCAAGACAATATTCAAAAGATTGTTTCGTGTGTATGCTCACATCTATCACTCTCACTTTCAGAAAATTGTGAGCCTCAAAGAGGAAGCCCATTTGAATACATGCTTCAAGCATTTCATACTCTTTACTCATGTGAGTTATCCATCAATGTGCTCATTCTATTTTGAACTTTTTATGCATTTGTGAGTCTATGATACGCCAGGAGATGAGAATAGAAAGGAATTTTTCCTTTGACAAATGCATCACAAATTTGTACAATTTTGTCTTATTTAAACTGAACAAAATTGTAGTAAACATACAGATAATTAATACATCTGATTAGGTATTCACTAAGACATATTACATATCCTCAACCTGCAAGTTTAGAAGCTTCTTGACACTCCTCCCTTCACTGTTCTGGGGAAATGTCTTCCTTATGGGCTCTTGAACCAAACCCTTTCTTACCACAAGCTTTAATACCTGGCTCGCCTGTCATGTTTTTTCTGGAAGCCTTTTTGTTAGTTGTGTACAACTTTGTTCAACTGTAGGGACATGGGGTAAACAAATTGACCAGTTATGTAGTTCTCTTTTATAAATGCTTGTCAACTTCTCATGCTTTTCTCTGCTACGTCGAACTGGTTTATTTGCAATAAATGACAACATATTTATTTACTTCCACAATACAATCTTTTAGTAGGTAATCGAGTAGTAACCTAAAATTCTTCCAGTAGTCATGAAATCCACATGACTTCACACATTCCAGGACCAGCTTCTGCCTCTGCACTACTCCTGGCTGCCTTGTTCTATTATTTTGCTACGCTATGTGATCGTATTCCACCAACAAATATGCAACAGACCTCTGCTTGTAGAATCTAAAATTTTTAGTCCTTCACTGGTTTTTTCAAGTTTTCTAAGATACTCTACTTGAGTAAGACTAATCATGCCAAAAGTTTTTAGTCAAGTTTTTTAGCGAAGATGAGCGGTAACCTGAGCAATTACAATGCTTCCTAGAGAGAGAAAAATAGCGTAATATTTGGAGAATTCTTTCCTCTCTTTTTTTGCTTATGCCAATATTTTAAAAAATGAGTAGGTTCTATGAACAATACAACCAAGCTGGTACAATGAACCCGACATAAAAAACACTGTCAATCTGATCTGTGTGGAAAGGTCCCTGTTTGACCGCTAGTAACATTTGTTAGGGCAGCCTTGAGTTTGTTACATTGCAGTTACTTAAAAGCTTAAGTATTATTTTGATTCCATTGGTTAATGAGGTGCTAACCTGTGATTTCAATAAGTTTATCCGTTTTGAAAGGAACAGCTTCTGTTCTGTGCAGTATAAAAGTAAACTAGACTTCATCAGGCTGTTAAGATGTATTAGATCAATGGCTTTCTTCATGAGAAGCTGTACATTAAGGTTGTTTCTACAACTTTTTCTTAATTTTTTTTTTAATTTCGCAGGAGTTTGGTTTGATAGACAAGAAGGAACTGGCACCTCTCCAGGAACTTGTAGATTCCATAATTGTTCCATACTGAATTGGGGTATGAGAAGTTTGTTATATTAGTGATGAAATTGAGCACAGAATAAACGAGCTTATAGATACACAGCAAACTGAATAAGTATTGCAATTGAGTATTATGAAAGTGTTTTTAATCAGCAGTTGCTCTGTCTCAATAGGAAATTTTTAAATTGGGATAAATGATGTATAATTGGAGATTTGCATTTCATCAGTTGAGTACTGCAGTTGTGTTTTTTTTATAAGCATCAGCTGATTATATGGTTAATAGTTCTTGTATGTTTCAAACCAGATTAACTATATACGAAACTGAAGGCTCAACTATCTATTAAAAATTCTATAATAAAGAAAATGCTAAAGATTGAGAAAAAAGTTCTGCAAACAAAAAACTATTTTCAATTGATTCATCCTTATTATCTCCTTTATCACCCCTACTCTCTATCTTTCATTCTTTTGTTTCTTTTCTCTTTCTAATTTCACTGTTGCTACTGGTTTCGAATCCACTGCCGAGTGAAACAATTACAGAATTCGGGAAAAAAAAGTTCTGCAATTTTGTACTGGCACCAAAGATCCTTTTGAGTTTTCCCAATATTGATTATCGATCTTCATTAGATTAGAGCCCTGTAAAGAGAAGAAAAATAAGAACTCTCTTTTGGCAAAAGTACACCACATAGTGAAAATTTTCCAAGGAAAGATACCTTTACTAATCTCTGTTCAAACAATCCTTAACCAAATGCTAGCTGCTAACATTTGAACGTCGGTATTTAGATGATGCAAAACTATACGAGACCGCAACTGCTACGAGTACACCAAAGACCAAGCCAAAGAGCTGAAAATTGGCAAGCAACTCGCCACGAACCCGATTAGCCGGTGCTTTGCAAGTAATTTCATCACCCTTAAGCTGACAACCAAGTGGCATCATTGGGCCATAAAGAGTGAAGGCGGTCTGATAGAACCAGAGGCCTTGGAGCGTCATGGCAATGCCGCTGGCTAAATCGACAGGAAAGCTGGAAGGGAGAAAAGCTCCGGCCACCACAGTTATAATGCACAATGCTATCAGGAGGACTAGGAGGAGATGGTAGTAACCTTCTAGGCCTTTATGATTCGTCGAGTGAAAGTAAAACAAGAGATACTCTGAGGAAAATGCACTTGCGGCAACAAAACAAAGGGCTTCGTGTGGTAAACTTATGATTCTGAGCTTGGAGTTAGACCAGAATAAATTAGCTATCATTTTAGGGAAAATCTTAATATTGCATAAGTGCTACCTAGTTTATCAACAAGCATACAAAATGCATCACAAACAAAAAAAAAATTGACATGTTTGAGTTTAACAGTCATAGCCAAAAAGGCTGATTCTCAATAACGAAATTACAAGCCACCAATAGTTCATTCAGCATTCATGAGACAAATAGCCTAATATCATTACTTGAACAAGGAGCATAATAAATAAACTTACAGATATTTGAAGCTATAGTTTTTGTTCATAATGTAGTTTTCCTTCTGTATAGGATATTTTTTTATCAGGTTAAAATTCCCAACTCGAAAAAAAATGTTATTGACACGGCTGCTTCTGCTTCAATTTCAGAAAAAGATAGCATAGCAAACGTAATTTTCACTGTGCTTCTGAACTTTAAACCTAAAGGAAACACATGTATTCGAACAATAAATGTAACAAATTTCTAACTAAGATATTACAAGTTTTGTAGCATATAAGAGACAGCACATCCTCTATTCTAGCGACGGTGCAGAATTTGAAAACTCTTTTATAATTTTAGCCAGAATTGTACTTCAACCTGATACCACAAACAAATGTTGAGCTCTCAATAAGACAACGGCGCTTACAAGTTACAAGTATTAAGTTGTTGCATTGTCTGCTATTTTAAGCCTTCTCTCTAACTAGCCAGAAAATGAGATCCATGAATTAAAACCGGAAATGATTCCTAATGAACTGGAAATTGCCTGAATGGGTTATGTAAGTCTCATTTACTTCTCTGTCTTTCTCAAGTACCATGAACAGAACTGCTAATATAGATTCTATGCAAAAGAGACTTCATCTCAATGCTTTTCGAGCTTAAGTTTCACCTAACAATTTGCTATTGCTAGAAAGAAAATAAACAATTTAAGTAAACTAATGTCTTAAATGAGATGATACGGAAATTTGATTCAATTGAGCATATATTTTCTGAGGAAGCAAACAGATTATGATACACTATGAAACAAAAGGAAAAGACAGATAAAGATAAAGGAGGAACCTGAATTTCTCAGAGAGCAAACAAACAACTCCAAAAATGAAGAACATGAGAAGCATTCCGGAATGCTCAAAGTTATTCAAGTGAGAAGGATTCAAGACTCCATTAACAACAAATTTGAGGTGAGTTGCGAATAAAAGCTCAACACACAAATCATATAAAGTACCGATGGCAACAACATAAAGTTCTAGATACTTGAGGTTCCCATCAAATCCAGGCACAGGATTCCAAACTTGAACTCTAAACTCCTTTGGATTTGACACGTATCTTACTGTAGACCTCCAAATATGCCATATCCCAATCAACACAAACAAAGATCCTGGTAGAGCATGCCCCTGGAATGAACCCATTCTTCTAATCTTTCAATCTCTGCAACAATTCCAATATATTTTATATGTGACTTAATTTTCTGTGTGTTGAAAGATTTTTCAGAGAAAAGTTCAGTTCTTACAGAATATAGCTATATTTTTTGGGTTTCGTACTGGCACTGTTTCGTTGACCAGAAAATCAAAGATAATGGAATAGGAAAGTTTAATAAAAAAAAAACAAACGCCTAAAAAGAAGAGAATTGAAAAACGGATCAATTAAAAAACCACTAGAATAAGCAATCGCCTCAACCAATACAGCAACCGCCAGTTCATGATTATCGCGGAAAAGCTAACAAAAAGTCAAAGTAGGTAGGCCATTGAACAAAGAAAGTCCACAAAAACAAAGCTTGAACGCAATTACAGCAATTAAATTATTGAAACACAACGAAAGATTGGAAACAATGAGAGCATAATCTGTAGATAAGAAAAACGACACGGTAAAGCTGCAAGTTAGTTTAAATGATTTTTCTTGTTCGATAAATTAAAAAAATTGGCGTACTTACATGAGATATGATGAGTATCGGCAAAATTAGGAATCTGAAATTCTGAAAGCTTCACAAATCGAAGATTTACAGGCTGAAGCGAATCATAGGATCAATGGGGGAGAGAGAGAAACAGAAAAGGAGAGAATTTTGTTAGTGTTAATTTTGGGTTTTACAGCTGCGAATCAGTGGTGGGATCTGAAACTTTAAAAATGAGAAAATGAAAAGTTAGAAATTATGAAGGAATCATTTTTACATGTATGATTGATGAGAAATTGACTCACAAGGGTGGTTGCTTGCTGCACAAAACTCAACTAATTATTAGTATTTTTTTCAAGAATAATCACTAATTTAGTACTACTCATGAATTTTAAGTTTATCTACAATTATAACATTATAATTAAAAATTTATTGGAAATATCTAATGAGAAAATGAATTAAGTGATTCTAAAAAACTTCTTCCATTGTAAATCTTCCAAAATTACATGCTCAAACAAAAAAGTTACAACAAGTAAAAGTAATGGATTTTATCTATAAATCTTGATATTCTTAAACGGAAAAACACTTATCACACAAATTTGTTATCATAACTGTAAATTATTCACCACATCATCATTTAAACTTTATTTTTGTTCACCTAAAAATACAAAGATCCATATATAAAATCTCGTTAAAGATTATTAAGATTCAGATTTTCAACCTTTGAAGAAGAAATTCTAATATCAGTAGTCCAATTTTAAAACACTATATTCCAAACACTAAATTTTGGTCTAGCATTAATCACATTTTGAAAAATTGAAAAAGTAATAGATTGTGAATTTAAACAGCACACAACAAAATCGGCAAAATAGAAAACAAAACTATCATATACTTTGCTAAATTTAAATGACACGCTTTTTGTTGATTCAATGATATGGGATCGTATTAATGAGGATTAAAGAGACAATTTTGAACATAATAATTTATGAAATGCAACTAAATTGTTAGTTATGTCCCCATGTTTAATTATTAAAAATATACTAATCGTTTTCATATCCCAATATTTGTTAAGAAAAACAGATGAACCGAGAACAGCCTACATGTTGTAATCAAATCGGTCACAAATTGCTGCCTGCGATACGGGTAACTGCCCACTCTAGTCAAGTGTCTAGCCCAAAGAGAATTAGCAAGAACTATAAAATACTGTGCCTACTTTTCAAAAAATTTTGAAGCTTCACGGCGCTATGATACCGTTATAAAATGCTAACACCAATTAAAACCATCCACATGTACACTGTTTACCTTACGTGGTATCTTCTTCTTCTTCTTCTTCTCGCCTCTTGTCATTGAAAATCTACCCCTCTCCAAATCCCACCGTCTTTACTATCTTGTCCTGACATCTCCTCTCTCAATACGCTGTCGTTTCGATTTTAAACTTTCTTCCCCGATCCCGGCGACTTTCATCTCTCTCACATACACCTCAATTACTATTCTCTCTCGTGCTTGCCATTTTTAAAAAAAATAAAAACATCCCATAAATTTTTTATTTCTTAGCTTTTGCAGGATATTAAAGAGAGCCTACTTTTCCGTTTTCTTAGATTAAAGTCAATTTTTTCCGTTTTTGGAATCTTGGAATCATCGGAATATAGACGAATATAAGATTTGAGACTGGAAAATAGCGAATCAATGAGAATTCAAATCCTGGATTCTCTTGTATTCAACCTCCGATTTCAGTTCCAGCGATGAGCAGAAAAGTCACTTAAATTTTTCTCTGATCTCGCAGGAAGCAAAGATTTCTCATCTGAGCTTCCGCGTTTGCGAGATTTCTGTTCTGTAAAATTCTATTTGATTTCCTGTCGAAAAGGTAAAAAATGTCTAAAGTGATATATGAAGGGTGGATGGTGAGATATGGGAGGCGGAAGATCGGACGATCATTTATTCACATGAGATATTTCGTTCTTGAGTCCAGGCTTCTTGCTTATTACAAGAAGAAACCGCAAGATAATCAGGTAATTGTGATTTCAGTTTTGATTAATGCTTATGGAAAAAATGTGAATTATCTCTTTGAAGAAATTGATATCTGAGGGTTCATTTTCTGCTACATTTCTTTTTTGTGTAGCATACACTCTCCTTTTCTTTGTATATTAATTCCTTTTTAATGTTAATTAGGTCCCGATTAAGACTATGTTGATTGATGGAAATTGTAGAGTGGAGGATCGAGGCTTGAAGACTCATCATGGACATGTGAGTCCTCGTTTTGTTTTTTTTTCTTTTACTTATCATATAAATTTGAATAAATATATAACTTGATTTTTCCATTTTGTTAGTTCATTTTATAAAAGCAGTTTTTGCATGGTTATCGCTAATTACAGCTTGCATTTTGTGAAACCATAGAGTATAAAAGCTTTTACTAATTTGAGTGCTGACACAAGTGATGATCATTTTGGACCAAGCGTGATTGATGACCTTATGTATGAACTATAACTTTGTCATCTATATTGCAGTTTATGCTGTGATTTTCTGGCTTGATTTAGATCATGCTTTACTTGCAACGTTGTGGACTATTGCTTTACCATGTCAAAGCACACATTAGATTTCACTAGCCTGGATATGTGCTAATCTTTTCTATGTTGAATGTGGTATTGGTAGATTTGTTAGACAGAAGAGTGAACCTGTTATAATCGTCAAAATTTCAGGAATGTGAATTTTATGTGAACATGCATGTTAATAGGTGACTGTTTTTGTGTTCTACTTCATTAAATTTTGATGTTACCAGTTTGATGATTTCGTGCGTGGCCTTTTTTTCTTCCTAATTTTTTTAGTGACACCTATTTTTTTGTAAGACCCTTTAACAATAGCATCTTGGTCGGCTGCGACGTTTCCCCTGACAACACTTATTCGTTTTGTGTTATTGGCTTATGTTGCAGATGGTTTATGTTTTGTCTGTGTACAACAAGAAAGAAAAATATCACAGGATCACGGTAAGCGGTCTTTGTTTTCATTCGGGCACTTAGTGAAGTTCCTTTCTCTATTTCTTTTCTTTTTTCCTTGTCTCTGTTCTTTATGTTCCCTCACTTTTTACTTTTCATTTTATTATCATCGTCTTTTAGATGGTATTTCTTCTTGCTTTCTGCAGTTATGAAAATATTTTTTTCTTAGCTTCTTTTTTATTGGAAGAATTCTTATTGAGGATGTTTAAATTATGTTACCTTCGGATATTTGAATTGTTTCAATCAAATAGTTGTTCTTTTTATTAGCATTGGTATCTTTGGAAGGTTTCATCTTATTTTCCTGTCAGAATGGCTCTTCTTTTTTCTACTGTCTAGGTATTGTCAGATAAGTATAAATTATTCTGTGGTTTTGTTTTTCATATTCTGTTTGGTATGCTTTATTGTTTTGTTATTTTTGTGGCATCTAAATATTTTTCACAGAAAAATCTAAAAATGATTTCCTCCCCTAGATGGCAGCATTTAACATACAGGAAGCATTGGTTTGGAAGGAAAAAATCGAGTTTGTCATTGATCAGGTATCTTATCTTAATTTTATAACAACATATCATTTCTCCATTTTCCCTCAACTGCTTTTTCTTTCTCTGATTTTTACTCGAAAGTTATGGTGCATATTCTGACATATGTGCTATGTATTGAAATTGTTTTTCCAGTCCAAGATCATTTAATCTATAGGAATTAGGGAAGAAAATATCTCTCACATTCTTTGTCGACCTTGTTCCTTTCTGCTTCTTCTTTTCTCAATCATTTCCTAATGATAAATAAAAAAGGAAAACTTTCTAGATTATTGACACTTTTTCTCTTTTGATTCCTTGATTCTACCATTATTAGGTTGCTCAATCAGTTTCTCTTGGTTTACATAATATTTTAACAGTTTGTGTGGTTATATTTGCAGCATCAGGAATCTCAAGTTGTAAATGGTAATAAATATGTATCCTTTGAATATAAATCTGGGATGGATAATGGCAGGACTGCTTCATCATCAGACCACGAAAGTCAGTGAGTATCTGTCATGTTTTTTTTTGGTCCTTTTTTCACCTTTTCTTGGCATCATCGATAGATCCAGTGAACATATCCTGTTTTTGTGAGGAAGTTACTTGCCATATGAATTGTTTGCTATATTTCAAGATTATAATGCTTTCATTATGCTATAGGTGGACATATGCATGAACTGCTACCCCTTTTGCTATTTCTTGAGCTTCTGTAGTGCTTATCTTTATATTTTTAATGGAAACGTCTGATTACTTTACTCTGTAAACTTGCCTAAATAATTGTCAGGTTCAGCGCACTGGAGGATGAAGAGGATAGTAATCCCAATTTGTTGCGGAGGACTACCATTGGAAATGGTTCTTACTGAAACCTTTACTCTCATTTTAACTTCGTTGACTATAATTCCAAGTCTCACTGTCTTCTAATTGACAGGTCCTCCAGAATCAATATTAGACTGGACACGAGAATTCGATTCAGAATTATCAAATCAGAATGCCAACGATCAAGCATTTTCTAGAAAGCATTGGCGTCTCCTTCAGTGCCAAAATGGTGATGTATTTTCATTTAACTTTGATAATGCCTGGTAGTTAAATAGCATGCATATTAGGTTATAAGTTGGCAGTTCAGATTGCTAGGGGGACTTTTATTATTTTTTACATGATAGTTGGACATGCAAAATTAATTATTGCCTTTCGTTCTGTTTCTCTTTTCTATGAATTGCAGGACTCCGCATTTTTGAAGAGCTTGTTGAAGTTGACTACCTTGTACTGAATCTTTTTGAACTTCCACCTCACTTGAATGAGTTAATTTTGTTTGGATGTAGGCATAACCATGTGAATATGTTCATTTGTTATTGCAGCCAAGAAGCTGTAGCAGAGCAATGAAGGCAGTTGGAGTTGTTGAGGCTACCTGTGAAGAAATATTCGAACTTGTAATGAGCATGGATGGAACACGGTTTGAGTAGGTGTTTTTTCCTTTTATTGAGGATTCAATATTACGGTTACTATTATGATTTAAAAATTATTGTGATATTGTTGGAAAAGTTCATTTGCATTAGAACTTTTATGTCTAAAGAGTGTTTCAGGCAGATGGCTGTATGGGTGCTTGGGGAAATATAATAAGACTTCTTTTATAATTTTTTTTTAGATGGCGACCTTAGGATCTAGTGGATGTCCAACGGTTTTGAACTTAATGGCTAAGTTATGCAGACAAGGATCGAATTTAGGTATTCATTTTTCTTGAGAGTTGGTAAGTCCTAGTAGCAAATTAGTGGTCCCATATCCTTTGTTTTTTACTTTTATATATTGTTCTTGGAATGAGTTATGGGCTAGGCTCAACTTAGGAAATAATGTTATATCCTTGGATTTAGTGCATAGCACATACACTAGTGTATGAGATCATTTTCATAGAATTATAACTTCTGAGACAGCTTGATTTAAAATACAGGTTTTATGGACATACTCCCTCCCTCTCCCTCTCCCTCCCTCTCTCTCTCTCTCTCTCATACACACGCACACACATACACACTCACACACACAAAGGAAAGAGATTGTGGATCTTAAATTTTCATCATCAATAATTTTCTCTATGTTCCTGTTGAGAAAATAAACAGTAACACACATACCTGCACAGATACTTGTGGGCTAGATTAGTACAAAATCAGCTCAAATTGACTCCCCTTTTAGCAATTTTTACTGTGTTTCTTCAAGTCATTCAAGTGATAAAGGGTATAATGATTTTCGTTAACCTTTGTGCATATCAACCAAAAGTTAACCTACACCTTCTCTACAAATCTCAAGGACAAGAATCACCATAGGCATGGGACGATGTGAAATTGCCTATTTTCAATTGAAACTAGCCTCACATTCTCTCTCTTGAATGTAATTACAATTTCATCTTCCAAGTTTGTGGAAATGTTAATTATACTTTAATTACATACCATCATTGATGTAACTTGTAAGCTTCGGCAGAGTTCGCAGTTCCATGGACATGTTAATTCTGCATTCATTAAATGATCAAGCCTAGCTTGCACTGCTAACTTTTCAGTTCATGTTATCGTGGTTCGCATCAGATTGGTGACGACTTGGGTCGGAAATGGTTGAAATAGAAGTTATCCAGATGGCAGAATTGTTGGTCACAGCGAGGGATAAATGGAAAGTTTCAGGCAGCTTCTTAAATATAATCATTGTTGATCTGGTAGACTAATAATAAGCTATGAATATACAAATTTATGCCTTTTCACTCTGGTGGGGCCATAGTTACAATTGAGGTATGGTTTTTCTTTGTGAGTGGTTAATTGGTTTGTAGAGGAAGTATGTAGAAGTTTGATTACGGTGATAGGGAACAAAATGTGTTTTTAAACTTCAAATTGTGAGAGGAGAGACATATGTTGACTTAGGCCCTGTTCTTAGGACTTAAACAATATATTCAGTTCAGCCATGCATAATTATAAATTTACAATGAAATAAGTTTAGTTCAGCTCCTAGATGTCCAAGAGAACATGGCCTTGTACAGTTATTCAAAAAGTATTGTTTAGATCCACTTGCGAATTTTCAGATTATAGAGTTATTTCTGCAACTGAGTTCGTTGGACTACTAGGGAAAAAAGGGCAACTACTGTATTTGAGGTATTATTTGACTTCTGGGCATCAATAACAATAAAAAAACTCTTGCTTTGCCTCATGAGTCTATGACTCTATCCAGAACTTTTCACGAAAGATATAAAATGAAAATTCATCCCTGAATTTCTGATAATCTCACGGCTCTGGTGGTCTGAGTGTGAAGACAATTAGACAATTATTAAATCTTTGCTTTTCAAGTGAATATAGCCTTAATAAGTCTGCATGAAGAATTCAACCACAAACAGCAATCGCAGTTTAGCTAACTATTTGATTGCATCATTTTTATATTTATGGCTAAATGAGCTTGCCGGCCTGGTATACACTCTTAGTATTCTGTCCTCGTAATCCTTCTTTAGCTTTGCTGGTGCCTTGGTGTTGCACACGATTGACAAAACATGTGCTTTCTTTATTTAGGATATAGATGTGTTTTTTTGTTGTTGTTTTATATGGTATGATGATGTCAGGGGCTTTTGCTTATTGTTTTTAATCGTTGCAGTCAATTGCAGTTGTAAGTAAAATGTAAATTGCTCAGTTATTATGCTGGTTTTTTATTATGTGTATTTGAGTACCTGCAATGTCATAAGTAGTTTTAGATATTCTCCGTTCAAACTTCATATACACTTGATAAGTTCATGCATTAGGGATAGTAAGCACTTAACTATGGTTTGAATATCCAAACCTGATTTACTGAATCGTTATGCATTACTTCGAAAATTCAATTATTCAAGCTTGCACGGGTGGCTCTAAAGCATATTCTTGTAAATCAACTGTATTTATGTGCTGTAAAATGTTGTTATGTTTTGTTCTTGACATGTGTCTTAGAAGTTCTTATTATTTAATAAGCATACCTTGTGCAGGTGGGATTGCAGTTTCAGTTGTGGTAGCTTAGTTGAAGAGGTGGATGGACACACTGCAATACTCTATCATAGGCTTCAGCTTGACTGGTTTCCTATGTAATTCTCCTCCTAATGCAATACTTACGTCTATGGCATCTCTTTATAAAACGATTGTTGTTGATGCTGAAATGTTGCTTTTATCATTATGGTCTCAGAAGTTCTTTAAATCTGGTTTTTAGACTAAAAAATTATCTCCTGCCTCCCTGCTTGTAAGTGATATCCTTAAATATGTTTATGTTGTACTTCCACTGTTCGAATTGATTTATATCGAATTTACTTGTTTCATTTTTCTTCCATGTAAATAGTATGATGCAACTGTGAACTTCGTAAAGGGATCTATAAGAAGGATCAGAAAATGATCAATTGATTTCTAAAAATTAACATTTATGCAACTTAGGTTTACATGAAAAATTGATATTAAGCTACATTATGATTCCAAGGCAATGCCTTATTATGTGAAGGA
The DNA here is from genome assembly GCA_949673415.1 of Euphorbia schlechtendalii. NCBI lineage: Eukaryota > Viridiplantae > Streptophyta > Magnoliopsida > Malpighiales > Euphorbiaceae > Euphorbia > Euphorbia schlechtendalii. The sequence continues at coordinate 34,758 of CATIWQ010161223.1, forward strand.
CTTGAACAATTACATCCATGCATTTATTTCTGATATTTGCGAAATTCTTGGGTATATTAAGATATTGTTCAATCCATTTGGTTCCCTTTTTGCAGGAATTGTAAACTTTTCACATGATTCATTCTTTTAGCATTATTTTGGTTATTATTGGTATTCTATGAAATGACACATATTTATAAATCGCAGGTTCGTGTGGCCCCGTGATCTTTGCTATGTGCGCTATTGGCGGAGAAATGATGATGGAAGCTATGGTAAATTTCTTTTATGATGCATGTTTGATTTTTCACTAAAAACAAACTTCAGAAATGTCGCTGTTTTTTTGCAGTTGTATTATTTCGCTCTAGAGAGCATGAGAACTGCGGTCCACAACCAGGTTGTGTGCGAGCTCATGTTGAGAGTGAGTTTCAACAATCTCTTTTGGTTGCTATGTGGAAATTATTGTATGAGCAATAGAGGTTAAATTATTTCTTGTGATCTCTAAAGGTGGAGGGTTCAACATTTCTCCTCTAAAACCTCGGAATGGGAGACCAAGAACACAAGTGCAGCATCTCATGCAGATTGATCTAAAAGGATGGGGCGCCGGTTATATTTCATCATTTCAACAACATTGTCTTCTTCAGATGTTAAATAGTGTTGCTGGTAAGCTCTATTTTAAGTTTATTATTTAGTGTTGGGAGCTTGCTCTTCCTGCCCTTGTTTTGCTTTCTTTTGCCATCAATCTGCTGGTGTTATGGTTCCACTTTTCAGCAATATGTAACTCTTTTGCTTGGGACAAAGAATTACTTTTCATAAGTATATATGTTAGGAAAAATGATATCGTATGTTTGGTGCTACTTACCTAAGATGTTCATCTATTCTTGATTGGTACTCTTTGCTCTGCATTTGGTTTGTTAATTGTGAAGTTTTTTAAAGTTTGTAGTGCTTCCTACTAATGTTTCAAAAACGATCAACAGTCACCACTTACCAACGAAATATTGATTTAGCTTTTGTTTATTTGACTATGTTTAATGTTTATCAATGTGATGTTTTGTGGGTTTACTTTTCTTTGTTTCAATTTAAATTTTGTAATGGATTTATTTTATTTGAACATGTTAAGTTTTGTATTGATGAAGCAATCCCATTCATATTAGGTGCCTTTTGTGGTTACATATGGATGTTTACGTGGTATCACTGGATACATTTTGGTGTTATATATGGATGTATATGTAAACAATTAGCCATATAAAGTATAAACGCATGTCTGTTTCTTTATTCATTTACATGTTTTCTGTTGTTTTCATCATAGGATTGCGCGAGTGGTTCTCCCAAACAGATGATAGGGGTGCTCCCCCAAGAATGCCAGTTATGGTCAACATGACCTCAGCATCAGTTTCTTCTAAGAAAATACCTAAGTTGCAAGATTCTTCTGTTCATTCTGCTTCAATTGATCAAAATGCTAGTAGGCACTCCACCATCATGGATGAATACTCAGATGAGGATGAAGAATTTCAAGTGGCTGAGGAAGAACAAGAGGTTTGTTTAGCATTCATGCCTTCACATCTTTGTATTGCTGTAAACATGTGTGTTCATAGTGTCTTTTTATCATTTTGCAGGTTTATCTAACAAGACCAGAAAATGATGTTAAGAGAACTGGTAGATACTACTCTTTGATTTAGATATGTTTATTTATCTATGTGATTGGCTTCAACATGTATTCCATCTAAATCTTCTATTCTTTTTGTGTTCAGCCATGGAAGAAGAGCCTGTCGAACAAATTGATTTATCCTGTTTTTCGGGCAATTTGCGTCGCGATGATCGTGATAATTCCCGGGACTGCTGGAAATTATCTGATGGGTCCAACTTCCGAGTTCGTAGCAGGAACTTTTGTTTTGACAAATCTAAGGTTTTGTATTTCTTTCATTGTGTTTTCATTTAAGTGTGTACTAGCTCTTTGGATTTAACACTTGTTGTGTTCTATAAATGTATGATATTTATACATGAAGATCCCTGGTGGAAAACATCTTATGGATCTCGTTGCTGTTGATTGGTTCAAAGATACAAAAAGAATGGATCATGTTGTTAGGCGCAAAGGTTGTGCAGCACAAGTAAGAAAATTTTGCACTTCTTTTTCTGACGGTTCTTTTTTGTTATTGTTGTATTTATAATTTTCCAACATTAAGTACAAAGTCTTAAAACTTATGTTATGAGGCTTGCATTGAAAAAGTACCTAATCTTTTTATAAATACCTTTTATATCTTTTGAAGTCCCTGAATTTGCTTTTCTTTTGTCTTTGGCATGTACTAAAAGCCTCTTTCTCTTCCTGTTATGCATATCTAACTCCCTTGTCTTTTGTTGAGATCCTTAATTTCTGCAAAATAAAATTTTATACTATGCTTCGTAACCACAATGGACATTTTGTTACTTATTCATTAATGTGGCTTTCCTGCAGAAAAGATATGCTTATTTATGTCTGGTCCAGATGTTTTTATGGGATAAAAAAATGTGTTATCCCAAAACAGCAAATCAAGGTCCTTTAGGACCAAATGGTACCACCACAACTTCAACCCTAAGAGCAACCCTATAAATAATTTTTTTAAAATCAATCAAAAGTAAACACTTGAGAAAAAAAAAAGATGAACTTGTTCCTAGCTGTTTAGATGTTTTAAAAAGCAACAGCTAAAACAACTTTTAAATTAGCCAAAAAATGTTTTCATTGAGCTCTCCTTGACTGTCAACTTATAATACTTCTCCATTTATCAGAAATTGTGGAGCAATCACAATAAATTTTAAGAACCTGCCAAGTTTGCTTTTAAACAGAGCAGTGAGAGACAAGTTCCGAATAGATTCTCTGCCTTCCATTTGAACTGTTTAGCTTTAATAGCTACCCTATCATGCATAGTGGGCCATAAAATATGAGTTTCCTGCCTTTCATTTGAACATTTGGCTGGACCAGGAATGTTATAAAGGATCTTAAAGATATATGCGAACCTGGCTTTGGATCAGCAGTTTTAAGTATCGTGAGGATGTGTAAAAAATTGAACATTTAACGTTGCAGGTTGCTTCAGAGAAAGGGCTTTTTTCCTTGGTATTTAATTTGCAGGTTAGTTATACATATCAGAAGGCATGAATATGTAGTGCATTTCTTAAGGTTGTAAAAGTGTTGATAGTTTGCGGTCGTCATAGGTTCCTGGTTCAACACACTACAGTATGGTATTTTACTTTGTAACCAAAGAATTAACACCTGGGTCTCTACTGCAACGGTTTGTTGATGGCGATGACGAATTTCGAAATAGCCGGCTAAAGCTTATTCCATCAGTTCCCAAGGTATTTCAGTTCTTAATAATTTTGCTGCAGCTACCAAACTTGAGATATTTAATAGATGGATAAATGTTCGAGCATATGGCTGCAATTACTATATTTCTCATATCCTGAACAAAATGCAGGGTTCGTGGATTGTTCGGCAGAGTGTGGGAAGCACTCCTTGTTTATTGGGGAAAGCGGTAGACTGCAATTATATTCGTGGTCCCAAATACTTGGAAGTAATAATATTCTTTAACACACTTTATGTTGAAATTTCATTGTCTGACCATTTTAATGTCGTTATAATAAGGTCTCCTGGCTGTAGGTTGATGTTGATATTGGTTCTTCAACGGTTGCTAATGGAGTCCTAGGACTTGTTATTGGGGTAATTACATCATTGGTGGTTGACATGGCTTTCCTTGTACAAGTAAGCTTGGTCATTTGATTTTTCTTGTTCTCAATATATCTCCAATATTGTTGGCATAAATTGTTACAATAGCATATATTGAATTTAGAAATTTCACAATCTCTAATATGTTTGGTTATGTGTGTAAGGCAAATACCACAGACGAATTGCCGGAGCGATTAATAGGTGCAGTCCGGGTGTCTCATATAGAGCTGAAATCAGCAATAGTTCCGAAACTGGAGCAAGAACCAGAATGACAGACAAAAATCTTTGACCTCCATTGATTTTTAACTTAATCATTTGTTTTATTATGAATTTGGAAATTTCATTGGTTGTACCTATTGTTTTGATATAGGAGAATGATGGAATATTCCCTAAATAGTTGAAGGAATATCATTTTTCTTCTATGCTCTGTGGATCAAAGTTGTCTTTAGGCATTGTTTAGTGCCCCGATAGATCGCGCGAGGGAAAGAGGTACAATAGAAAAACAAAAAATATGGTAAAAATAAACGTAAGTAGTTGGGATATCGCAATTAATTTTTTTATTTCTAGTGTTGGGGTTTTCTGAGGTTCAGTGTATAATTTTTGGACTTGGCTTTTTAATGGGTTTATTAAATTATTTCATTTCTTTGTGCATTTTGATACCATGTTATATTTTGTTAAAATGTTTCGAAGTTATAAGTTCTATATGATTAGGACTTTTAGAAAAAGGAATGAATGAATTGTATTGTCGTGAGAAAATCAATTTAGCTAGACTATTTCTAAAAATGAATAATTTAGCAAAAATATTGTATCCGTCTTCAAACGAAAAATAAAATTAATTTATTTAATTATATGCTTGCTGATTAGTATTACACACCTCCATCATCTAGGGAGACGAAAACTAGAGTCTCAAATTGTTCAATTATTCAGGGAAAGAAAACAAGGCAAGCAAGCTACGGCTTGGATTTGACAAAATCAAGAAAAGCAACAAGAGCAGCCATTGAAGTAGTTGGAAATCCATTACAAAACTTTTCACCAAATTCTTCAGCTCTTCTCTTCATTTCTTTATCACCCATTAGCATATCAATTCCTTTCACAATATCATCTCTTTTAACCATCCGTGACAAATCATCACTCACATTATACCCAACCTTTAGATGGCTCACAACCAATTTAGCATCATAGTATTGATCACCCCTTAATGGCCATGCCAGAAATGGGACCCCTCTAATTAACCCTTCCATTGTTGAATTCCATCCCATGTGTGATAGAAATCCACCCGTTGATTTATGGCTCAGTATTAACAGCTGTGGTGCCCATCCACGTATGATCAAACCCCTTTCCCCTACTCTTTCACTCATTCCCTGCGGGTAATACCCTTCTTCGTTTGAGTCGGGTCGTGGAGGACCCGACCTTCCTGCTTCCGGTCGGAGCACCCATATGAATGGATGGGTCGACGCCTTTAGCGCTTCAGCTAATGGGGGATATTCCTCTCTGCTCAGGTCTACTGAGCTACCGAATGACACGTATATGACTGATCCACGTGGCTTTGAATCTAGCCATTGGATCACGTTTTCCTCTGTTACGTTTGCTGATTTGTTGCTGCTTCTGATTTGGCTGTCGTGGATGAGTTGTGAGCCGCTGGATTTCCAGTACTCATCCGGGAAAAGCGGGCCCACTCCCCAGACAGGCTTCTTGACTTCGTTTGATAGGTAGTCAAGGAATGGGCGCTCGAGATCGTCACACGTGTTGATCATCAAAGCCGCTGAGCTTTCTGCATCTTTTACCCACGGCGGGAAATCTCCGGGACCCGGTAAACCAAACCCCTTAGGAGGACCACCGGAGGTGTTCCTCGGGGGACCACCGTGAGAGCGGCGTTTGAGATCGGAGACGGTTAATCCCATATCTTCGGGTAAACCCGGGAGGAAACGGGTCTCTCCGGGGTCGATATCTAGCGGGCTAGCTTTCCAGGAAGCGTACTCCAAGGCGGCGGAACAAGCGCCGGATGTGAAGAAGCTGATGGTAGGAATATGAAATTTGTTGAAAACATCGGCAGACCAACTGGCAATAATAAGGACATCGGCAATAGCGCAAATGGGTAAACCGGAATTTCGGGATCGGGTAGAGAGGAGATCGTCGAGGAATTGGAGGAAGTGGTTTCGGGTATCGGAATGCATAGGGGTCATAGGGGAACCGGAGGGAGGAGAAGGAATATCGATGACTTGAATGAGAGGGTTTTGGCGGAAAGAGGAAGGGAGGGAGGAAGAAAGATGAGGGAAAATGATGAGAGTAGGTTTGAAATGGAGGGAAGCAATGAGCTTGCAAAGCTCCATGCAAGGAAAGAGGTGGCCTTGCCCAAAAGCAGGGAGCACTACAATTTCAACTGACATTGTTTTTTACAATAGTAGTCTGAAGATGGAAGGAAAAGGATTGTTTCTTTTCAAGGAAATGTTTCATTTCAGTTATAGGCCAAGGATAGGTTGTGTTGACAATTAGGTGAAGAAAGACTTGCAACTGACTTTACTACTTCACTCAACTAACTCTGCTCGCAACTCATTTCTTGTCAACTAAGTTACATGTAGTTTGTGTAGCTATGATAACATTTGTTTCAATTTTGCTATTAGTTGTTTTTGTACATTTTAATCACCTTATATGCCTTACGACCAAACATTTTAACCATCAAACTACTTTATAAATGAACTTTAAAAAATACTTTCTGAAAGTTCCGGTTCCGAATTGGGTTTGATCTTCGTGGAACTTCAAGAAATGTTGGATCAGTTATGTAGAATCAATCCTGCAAAATAGATAATGAACGAGAAAAAGGGGTCGGGGCTTTTATTTCCCAAGAAAACTCCGACGCTCAAGTTAGTATATTAAGGCAGGAGGATCAAGAAACTCTTATGCGTGTATATTATTAGAATAAATTGAGTAGAAAAGAATTGATTAACCTGTTATGGATGCTGTTTTCCATTATTTATAGGCTCTACCAAATCCCCCGAATAGTGGAGATTTGAACGGTTCAAAATGGAATCATGATCCCTAGAATCAAGGAAGACCAAGTCCATCCCTCATCCACTCCTATATTTTAGGAAGTGGTTTTGTCTGACAGATTCCTCTGGCTAAGTGGTCAACGTCTTGCTTAATGAGGCGGCAGCACCTTCTTGTAAGCGTTGTGGATGAAGCAATCAGGACGGGTCCATCTTTGGGTAAGGGGTACGTCCCGATGAACCATCCGTTTGGGATAGTGACGCCGCCTAATTATTCGAGATGGCGAGTAACATCATCATCTGTTAACAGAAGTCCCCCCACCAGTCAGAGAAGCTAATAAAAGCTTGTGTCGCTTCGAATACGATGCAGGCTCAAACATCTAATGATTGCTCGCTTCGTAAAACCCGCCGATGCATCCAAGAATGCCACGTATTACTCTAGAAACATCCACGTCTTTTCAAATTCAAAGCCTTTATAAATGGCGCGTCGTCTTCTCTATTTTTACTGTTGCAGAACTTTCTCATTTCTTTGGTGTTCCTGCAATTCCTCTCCGATTCTTCTACGATCTTAGCAAATTTCCTTTGTGAAGTGTTGTGACCATGTCTTTGATTAGCCTTCACCTCTCAAACTGCAAGTAAGTTTTCTGCTAGTCTTGACAGTTGTATTGTTTATTGTTTATTTCTGCAACCTTAGCGGTTTCTATGCTTAGAATAATCAAATCTTGTATTCGTTGGTGTGGAACTAACCATAGTTAGGGCTTCTGCTTTATCCCTGCTCATTCTTCACGCCAATATTTTAAAATTACTGTGAATCCCTCTAACCTTAGGCTCCTAGATTCTAAGAGTAATCAAGAGCCTGGAAAAGTCATCGGAAAACTCCCTAGACTTGGGGATTTTCATTGACAGTGATGAGCAACATAGATATTTCCCGAATGTCAAATCACCTTCTAGGGTTGCGTGGCCTTGTTTGGGCTTTTAATTTAGTTTGGACCAAGGCATTCGCGGAAGGCCCGTTAACTAAAGTGGACTTCCCCGGAGCGGTGCCCATTTTGTGCCTGTTATCTGATGTTTCCTTATGTATCTAGGATGAGTTCTTCTAGTAGTTCTAGCGGTGACATGGCTTTTGCAAGGGCCTTTATCCGTCTCACTAGTCTGAATTTAAAATTGGATGACATATTATCCCAACCGATGTCCATTGATAGAACTAACCAGCGTCCCTTTCATAGGACTAAATGAAGGGCGCATAGGAAAATGACTGACCAACAGCCTCTTGAACAATGGTCCGTAGTTGACTCAGATGACTCTTTAATTAGAGCCGTAAATGAATATGATGGGGGCGACGGTCTGGAACAAGAAGCCTAGACGTCGAGCCCTCGAGATATACAGGGGGAGAATCAGAAACCCAGGAGGGTAAGGAGGAGCTGGGCAAGGGGTCCTACGCCTCGAATTGTGAGTATGGTGTTCATTGCTCATGAGGTGGACATTTGCTTCGAGGCGCAGGTCCACAAATGGCTTGTAGGGAAATCTTACCTGTTACCGGCCCAACATGAGCGTGTGCACACCCCTCCTGAAGGTTATTTCAGCATATACATGGCGCAGATCTGGGCCGGCTTCACATATCCTCTACCCAAAGAGATCGCTCAACT
>CATIWQ010161226.1:0-22823 GCA_949673415.1 Euphorbia schlechtendalii
GGAATCTGCAGCCCATCTTGAGGCAGCTGCTACATCTCTCCCCACATCTACTATAATGGAAAATGCTAGTATAGGAAAGATAAAGGGTAGTGTAGACGCTGCTACTGAACAATTGAGTCTCTTGAGTACCAACATGGCTACTCAAGTGGTACAGATCCATGAGCTCGAAAAGGAGCAGGCCAAAATAAAGAGGCTAACCGATCGCAAGATCGAGGATGTCTCCAAGGAGGTAGCAACTACCAAGGATGTGGGCCAGAACATCGTGAGGTTGGTCGAAGCTGAGTCAAAGTTCTTGCTAATCCATGATAACAAGCAAGATTAGGTGCTGAAGCTATAGAAGGATATTTCTAAAATGCTGGACAAGGCCCCTATCGTGAACCTTGATTCTCTCTATACCAAGATGGATACTTTTCAATGAGAGGTCACTGAGCACGTAACGGAGAAAGTCTCTTCATCATAGAAATTTCTTATGAAAACGATGGGATAGATTTTTCCAGACATGCCTATGCCAAGCACGCCTCTGACAGAGCCCCTCTACCCTGAGACTGGAATGACCATATACACTAAGCTGAATGTCATAAAAACCAAAGTGGAAGATCTGATGAAGAAAGTGGAATCTCTGTTCAAGATGGGAGAGCTGGATGAAAAAGATATCGAGTACACTTCACGGTGTATCACATCCATTGGTTCCAAAATCCTTGATATTGAATCTCAACTGAAGATTGCAATAATAGCAATGGACTTTTGAGGTCTTCTTCAGTGTTTTCAACAGTTTACGAGTCAAGGTTTTGACCAAATAGCTCATCTCTCAAGATACCACCATTTTCTTCTCAACGAGCTGAATGACCAAGATTTCCTCTCAACCAAGGGCAAGGAGCAACTGGAGCAAGAGTTTTTCCCACAGATAATTAGCCAGCAAGAGAGCTTCCAAGCTGCACTCAACGCCTTTAATGTCTGTCTTGATCAAATTATCAAAGATCATATAACAAAGGGGGAGAAAGTAGCTGAAAATGCGCTCAGAATGGCAAATCTCAACAAGGGATCTCTTCCAAGGCATTCTCATCTGCTTCATCCTTCTAACCAGCAGACCAATCAAGATAAGAACAAGACTGTTGGCTCTTCCTCTTCAACGTACAAGAAAAAGTCTAGGCCATGTTCCATAAATTTGTAGAACTTGTAATAGGGCTTAGTTTGTAATCTTAGCTCAGGACATACTTTATAAACTGAGTGAGTCATTTTTTATATATTAATAAAAATTACAAGTTCTTACCTCAAGTTAAGATCTTCTTAACTTTTTATGTTCTGTGTATGTTTCTACTATGTATCTAATGATGAAATACAAGAAAAAATACAAGAGACCAAACCTTTAAAGATAAGCTGAAGTAAAATGAAGTCCCAAATTAAAGAAGAAATCCTCTAAGTATAGGGGAGCTGACTGCTTGTAAAAGACTCACTCAGAATGGGGGAGCTTAACCTGATTAAGGGAAGTCACTCAGCACATGGGAGTTTTACATTGCTTTCAAGTATTCTAAAATCTCTGAACTATTTATTCAATTAACTTCTTCTACTACCTAGTTTGCTATCTTTCCAAATGGGGGAGATTAGAGAACCCAAGTTAATAATACTTCACAGGTACTGAGTAGTTTTGGAAATAGCAAACTGTCTAAGATAGTGAAATTAATTGAGTACTGAGTAGACTCTTAATTAATAAAGCTGACTTGAGTTTGTTTATGGGAAAACAACTCAGTTTTTGTGGATAATTAATTAAGTTATGACTTAGAGTAGGAAAAGCTGAGTCTGTGCTGAGTACTACATAGTTTAGAGTTGTTTCACTCAGCTCGTGCTGAGTTCTGCTTTTAATTAATTAAAAGCACTTTATTTGACACGTAGAGACTTTATGACACATGTGCTACTAACGTTTCTTGTGAAAGAACAGAATATTCTTTAGTTGCTTTTTAGGAGAAAAGTCACTGAAATTAATGAAGATTCTTGTAGTCCTCACAATGCCATAAAGTGTCAGTATGGAATGTCGGGGATTCCTCACTACAGTCCAAGTAAAAGGAATTCTTTGTCATGCATCGTGTCTCAAGTGTCTCCGCGCAACTCTGTCAACGTCAACAAGGTCAACCAATTGGAAGACTCCACGTTGCATTCTAGAGTGCCTCTCTTAGAACTAGATTGCTTGAAGACAAACAAGATTTTGTCAACGGAATTTTATCATGCCTCAACATTCAAATTTCTATCTCTAAACGTCCTGGAATCTGTCTTCAACGGTTGATTCGAATGATTAGAAAAGATGAGAAATTGAAGATCAGCGATCTCGTAAAGTTTCCAACGGCTACTTCACAAAGCTTCAAAGTATAAATAGAAGACTAGAGCAGACATTCAAACTTGGTGAATCACTTTGAATTTCTTAAGAGCTTAAACACTACGCAAATTATTCTAGCTTTCAAAGAAATTCCATCGCAAGCAATTAGCAAACATTAAAGTTTATATCTGTTTGTAAAAGAGAGATTTACTTAGATTAACATTGTAAGGATTCAACATTTCTATAAGTTGAATCCAGTTCGCATTTCTATTTAATCTGAGTCTTAGTTTGGGAAGGGTACCCAAACTGAGTTGAGTGGTAGTTAGAAAGGAAGGTACTTTCTATAATCGTATCTACCGGCTATAAAGGCTTCTCCGCCTATTGAAGAAATGACTTACTAGTGGATTAAAGCTCGCAGACAGTATCCGGGGACTGGAGGTAGGCTAGGGGCCGAACTAGGATAAATCTTCTATCTTTAAGCCTTAATCTTTAGCAGTGATCAGCTCATTCATCTCTCTCTCTCATTCATTTATTTGCTTGTTATCCGATCAATGCTGAGTGGTCTTACTCAACTAAAGATTGAAGCTAAACTGTGACAGCAAAGTTGAGCAGTTTATACATTTTTATATTGCACTCAGCACACTCACTCAACATGCATATAAAAACTAAACTTGGCGAATATCTTTAAAATTATTAAAAGTAACCATGATTAAGCATTCACCCCCCCTCTACTGTTGTTAAGTGCCCGTTTACGGACCAACAAAATCTAGATTGAACGAAAAGATGAATCTGAAAAAAATTAGATCAGCAAAATTGGAGGAAATAGTGAAATTGGTGAAGAGTAAGGGTGTTAACAAGCCTACTGGCTCGCAAACAGTTCGAGATTCGGCTCGGTAAAAGCTCGGTCAAAGTTCGACTCGAAGAGCTTGACTTGAGTTCGAGATCAGCTCGAAATATTAACAAACCAAACCTTCTAAGATTCGGCTTAAAAGCTCGCAAACATGTTCGTATAATTTTTCTACTTAATAAATTAGTGAAAAACAAATTTTATGTATTTAGTGAGTAATAATTATTCCTATAATAAATGTATTTTCCAATACTTTTTTGAAAAAGTATAGTATAATATAGTGTTACTAATACAATCTTTTTTTAACTAGTGTTTTAATGTTGAAACACTCAAGGGTAACACTTTTGTTTTTTGCTGTAAAAGAAATATATAGTCGCCTTGTTTAGGCTTGTGAGCTCACGAGCCCGAGCCGAGCTTTTTACGAGCCCGAGCCGAGCTAAAGTTTTCTAAGCTCGACGAGCTTCAAGCCGAGTCGAGCCGGACCATTTTTGTTCACAAGCAGAGCCGAGCCCGGAACTGTTCAGTCTCGGTTTGGCTCGTTAGCATCCCTAGCGAAGAGAGAAGAAAAGAAAATAATCGCAACGAAAAAAACAAATTCAGAGAAATGCACAATAATGAATGTGATATAGGTTTATATAAAACATAGAATGCAAAAACAAAACTTAAAGAAAATAATATAGTTAGAGCGTTAAGCACTAGTTGGGCAGTCGAAGATGAATCAAGGCCTAAGAGAGGATTACTCGGGGTTTAGACGGACTTAGATGCTAGTCAATAGAGTTTACACGCTAGGCGTAGTCAGGCGGTGATCCTCAAAATAACGTTAGAGGAACCCAGACGGGACTTTTAAAACATTGATTATCATGGTTTTCAGAACCGGACCGGTCATCGAACCGGTGAAGAGGGTGGTTCATGGATTTAAGGTTCAACCGGATAAAATCGGTGGTCAAACTGGATTTTCTAAAAATTAAAAAATATTATTTAAATAAGGTATGGTGAATTTATTTACACAATACACTAAATAAATAAAGTAAATAAGTAATTTAAAACTAAGTAAAAATTTTATATATATATTATAAAAGAAATATAATACAAATATATATCAAATAAGTGTTGTAGTTGAATGGTAGACATAATGAATAATAAGCTGAGGGTCATGAGTTTGATTCCTACCTATTGCAAAAAATTTAAAAACATTATTTTGAACAAGAATAAGTGAACCGGCCGGTTGGAGTAACCGGTTCCTGGTTCGAACGGGTCTGATCAGCCGGTGTCGGTCCGACCGGCCTGTCCGGTCCGGTTTTCAATTCAATGGTGATTATAATACGGAATGAATAGTTTGAGGGTATTAAAGTAAGTCACTTGTAACCATTTCCCTTTTCTTTACACCCCTACCACTTCGTATATCCGGCAATTCAAACCAGGCTGAAGAAACACTTTAATTGCAACTTATTGAATTCTCCCGCCAGACCTACAACTCGATTGTCATTATCAAATGCATAAGCTTTTTCGGTCTCACCGTGAATATCTCCTTCGCCGTTGTCTCAAGAACAACCATAAAACCCTCACTTCTGCTGTATTTATGTCGAAGTTGCATGGTTCCCCTGAAATCCTATCCCCCAATTCAAAGCTAGACTTCGTTTTTGATGAATTCGATTCTCTCAATTCGTCCAAACTCACGAACCAATTACCCCCAAAATCTTCCAATATCACTAAACCGTGTGGGGATTTTCAAATTGATTTTCAGGTATCTCACCCTTGGCCTGAATGGGTAGATTTGATGGAGTTGCTGTTCAAGAGAGGATACTTTGAAGCAAATGGGAATCCGTATCTAAATGGTGAATTGGGCACTAAAGAAACAAATTGGATTAGAACTGCTTGCCTCAATTTCGCAAGGGATCAGTCTGCTCTTATAAGGTAATTAGATTTTGGATTGGGTTTCGTTGTTTCATACTTGAATTTGATTTGTTTCTGCGTTTCTAATAAGACTTTGATGGTTTTACTCGTTCTGAATTCCCTTTGTAGTGTACTAGTCATGTTTGAGATTATGCTCGCTACCTGTTTGATTTTTGGTCTGTATGAGAATTGGCGCACTTATAGGCAGGAAAAGATTAATTTACAAGATTTTGAGATTCTAGATCCAATCTTTTTGGGACAACTATTCGCTGCTTGTTTTAGAGATTTAAACACATGGACATGGAGGATAAATTGAAATCATACTTGAGTGTATGAATTTAGTGATATGTTAATTTTTTTGCCCCTTAGCTGCAAAGATTGATACTGATTCAATAAATTTTCTACTTTTGCTGGATTTATCTTTTAGACATAGTTCTTCAACTTCACAATTTTATAAATTCAGCTGCTTCTGTTGTCAGGTTCTTGTCAAGGAAAGATATCCACATAATCGCAGTAAGCGGCTGCCCGAGCATAGACAGAAAAGTCGTCAACTCAGGGAAGCGTCTAAGAGCACATGTTGGCATTGATGAAGGAAATGTATGTCTCGAAACCCTTTTCCTATCAATGAAGTACATTCCAATTTTATTATATTCTTTCACATCTAATATGGGAGAATAATTCGTTAGGTTTGCAGCTCCTGCAATTTAAGAGGAGATTGCGAAAGGGCTTATGTTAAGGCACGCGAAGATGAAGGTGGCCGAACTTTGGATGTGATGCGCTTTCTTTTAACTTATGGGATTGATTCGATTTCTAGTCGCTCAGGAAGAAGGCTATCACAAAACAAAATCGTTAATCAATCGGTGCGAAAGTTGCTGAAAGAAATAGTCGAGTTTAGTAGCCAACAATTTAATCTTGATCTTCCTACTGGTTCTCACTTATCTCAAAATCAGTCGAATGTTCTAATGAAGCAAGGAGATTGGCTTTGCCCCAAGTAATTGACTCCTTGGTTTATAGTATATCATATTATATTAAGGGCTAGTTTGGGATTGCTTTCTTGCAAAGCTCCATTTTCAAGCTTTCCCTGGGACTACAGATTTTGGCTTTGGGAAATAAATCCCAACAGACCATAATTAATTATTATTAAGAGTCAAAATCTTTTGTCCAGGACCAAAATATGGAAAGTTTGTGAGTGAAGCTTTTTGGGTTAGACCCTAAATGTCCATTTGGTAATTCTCGTTTTGAGTGCGCTAACTTTTTTCTGTATGATTTTTTCAAACACAGGTGCAACTTCCTTAATTTCGCCAAAAATATCAGGTGTTTACGCTGTGATGGTTTATTCGAAGATAGGCTAAAACATCTTCGGGGGGATGAGAATCATCTACCACTGAAGAAAGGAGACTGGATTTGTGAAAAGTAAACGATTTTTCTTGTTTTAAAATAGAAAGTTCATTCTTGGTTCTGTGTTTCTCATCGCAGCGATTAACTAATGCAGATGCAATTTCTTGAACTTCGCAAAGAACACAAGATGTCTACAATGCAAAGAGAAACCTCCAAAGCGGCATCTTAACCCCGGGGAGTGGGTATGTGAATCGTAAGTATGAAATATACAAAAATCTCTTTCTTTTTGGACTCACAATTCTTCCATTCCATCTACTTAGGATAATTTTTTTTGTAGGTGCAACTATATCAATTTCAGAAGAAACATGGTTTGTTTGAAATGTGATCATAGACGGCCGAAGGCATTAAATACACCGAATATAACCATTGGACCAGATAGAACGAGTCAAAGAAGCAATGGAAATGCATGGAGATTTTTGGAGGGAGAAAATGACGGAAATCGCCGGAATTCATCAAGGAGCAAACAATGCAAGTTCATAGATTTCCCCGTTGTGGGAGGGAAGAGTAGTTTGTCTGAAGATGGAGAGGAAAGAGAGAAGTGGAAGCTAGAAATGTTGGAGAGGAGTAAAATCGCTATTACAACTGGAGGCAATGAAAAGTTACGGGATGATGAAATTTCAAAACAAGTAAACTATGTCGAAACAAGCGATGAAGATATGGCTGAATGGTTTGGGTACTCGAAGAAAATGGGGTGAGCAAGTTTGTTTCTATTTCTCAGAGGTTGAATTTACAGATGTATACTTGTATACTACTCATCATTTCTATTTAAATTTACATGAATAGTTGTGTTTAAACAAATTATACCTAGAATTGTCTCAAATGTTGATAACAAGAGCAGCGGGAACATGTCTTAGTTCAACATTAGTCAGTTGGTTGGCACGCTTAACCTGTAAACCTGCAACTTGGTCTTGGAGCAACACTGTGAGAACCTTTAGTGTGTTTTGAAACCTGAATTTTGGAGAGAATTATGTTCGATATAAAGAAAATGAAAGGTTTTGGTAATTTTTGGATTTCCTGAAATTATTGTAGTCAATCTCTTTATTAAATATGATATTTAGGTTTTGAGGAAGATGATACTTTAGCCCAGGAACATCATTTTCTTAAAGCATATTAGCAATGGCTCCTTGGTGGTTAAATAATGTAGTTGTTAGTTGAAGATTGGAGATTTGAAAGGAAATTAATAAAAAGAGCTTCCCTGAGGGTTTAAAATTGTCCATCACTACATGAAAAGCCTTGTAATGAAAAGATAACCCTTTTTTTCAGACATAGTTTTCAATAGTTCGTTTTAGTAAAATTTCTTTTACTATTTTCATAGTTATGTCTTTTTTTTAACCATGAAAAACCATATTGTGTAAAATATCCATGGAACTCAACAAATATTTTTAATTTGTTATATCGTTGGAGCAAAGGTGTGCATTACTCTGGGTGAGTAATGATTTGGAATTTGCGGAGGTGTTTAGTGGCGGAGAAGCCCTTAGTTGGTTGAACTAAAGATGGATGCTCAAAATATTGTTATATCGGTCGGTCAATCAATCAACTCAGCCTTTACCTCACACAGGTGGGGTCGGCTATATGGATATTTTGACGACACAAAGCTTTCTCGAACGTTAAATGTTCATTAATGTTTCTATAAGTGCATATCCTTAGATATATTTTCTGTCTACGTGATCTTAGGTCTATCTCACTTTACATTTACCTTCTATTCTTATGTTCTCACACTTCCTAACCAGGGCATCTATCTATCTTTGTAGCACAAGATCATACCACCTTAGTTATCATTCTCTCAATTATCTCCAATATGTTCCACACCAGTCTTTTGAGAAATGCTCTCATTCCTAATTCAATCCATTCTTGTATAATTGCTTATTTGCCTAAGTATTCAGATATTAGAAATGTCAATGGCTAGGATCTGGATCTGATATAGATCCACATTTTCATCATTTCAAGGCTGGATCAGATCCGATCTACCTTGTGCCAGCCTTGAAATTGTGATAATAAGGGTCTAGATCGGATCCAGATCCTACTCATTGCCATCCCTTTCCATATTTCAGCTACCTCAATTGGTTGAACTAAAGATAGATGCTCTAAAGATGGATGCTCAAAATTGTTATGTATTTGAATAATTCTAGCTCTTTTATGTCTGTATTGGATGATTGTCATAAGATAGTAAAAACGTTAATGAAGATTATTTTTTTATATTAATAGTCCTAAGAATAAGTTAACTCATATGGATTCATCGACATATAGAGTGAAGTGAGGTCGATTGAGTATTTATTTATGAGATTAAATAAACCAAAACGAGAACTGTATTAATAATTTCACGAGTACCCTGATAAGTAAAATTAGACATATAAAGTATAAACTAATTCCTACCAGCAAGTCTTTGAAATTGTTATTTGGCGGTACTAAAATTACTTAAATTAGAATTAAGAGTGGGAAGAATTTGAAAACTTAATAAAATATGAGTAGTTTTATTCAATTATACAAAAAATAATTTCCATACGTAGAAGTAGACCTGGGCATGGGCTGAGCCGGGCCGGGTTCGGGCCGGGCCTTATCGGGCCTAACTAAATAATGAATAGCCCAAGCCCGGCTCAAACCCATGAAAAAATACATCGGATTCGAATCGGGCCGGGCCTTTAATAAAATAATCAAAACCAAGCCCGGCCCGCGGGCCTAACTATTAATTGTTTCAACTAAAAAAAATTAAAATTTATTACTAAAAAATAATTGTGAAAAAATTATTCCAAATATATTTATAGTATAAGTCATAAAATTAAGTTTAAATATTAAACTTTAGCAAAAAATATGAAAATTTTCAATCATATAATTTTTTTTACTTTAAATGTATATAATAAATGTATATTTTTAACATAATAATTATTATTTCGGGCCGGACGGGCCGGGCTTGGATTTTATCATTAAAACCAAACCCGGCATATATTTTACTCGGACCACTTCGAATTCAGATCGGGTTGGGCCTAATCACCAATCACCTTGTCCAAGCCATCCCATTCACTGTTTCTTCTTTATCTATTTCCTTCTCACACTTCATGGCACCTGCCAATTTCTCTCTCTAGATTTGCGCTTCAGTTTGGTTTCTTCTCCCTTTCTCTCTCTACCTACAACTGAAACCCTAGCCCTTCTTTCCTCAATTTCGACATTCTGGCAACAATGGGCTCCGAAGGATCAACGGTCGTTGGTGAGTCAGCCTTACTTCAGTAACCCTAGATTTGTTTAATTGTTTCTTTTTGGGGAGTTTTCATTAATATTTATGCCTTTTAATCTCGGGATTGTCATTACAGTGGTATTTCGCTTTCGTTTCACGAAAATTTAGTTTTTGTTTCCTTTATGTGAATGGAATAGTTGGGATTTGAATGACATTCAACTTTGATCTGAAGAGGATCCAACTCATTTGAGGCAGTAAATGTTGTTGATTGTTGTACTCTACTATTTTCTGTTGCTACGTGGTTGAAATTTGCAAAATTGGGTATTTAAACTATGTTATTTTCTAGGCATTATAAAGAGTGAGGAGACACTGAAAATGACAAACTGTATTTCTGAAATTATGAGATTGAAGTTCAATCCTTCCTTGGAAATGTGCCTATTGATGAGCGTGGTTTAATTGGTGAAAAGTTGGGGACTGATCAGTTGTTTTTGTTGATTAGATTTTCATCTTCTCTCCTCCAATGTGTTGAAAAGTAGCTTGTGCAGTAATGATGTATTGAGAAACCTTTTCCTTTGCTTCAATAACACTAGTTTTGTGCTTTTCAATATATGGTATTCCTACATGTATGAAAACCTTTTCTGGATCTTTTGGGAGTGAAAGCTTTAAAACTTATAGTGTATGTATTATTTTTATTTTGGCCTTTTACTTCTTCGTTTCTATTTTTTTGTGCATGTCCTTGTCATAGATTTTGTAAAAGTTATAGTGTTCTGTTATGTGATCTTGACTGTGAGAACTGAGAAATGGAGTTAATGTCCCCTTCATCTTTTTATCAACAAAATTTTTTTTTGTTCGAGGTGTATATATAACTAATATTTGGTGTTGCTTGCAGTGCCTAGGAACTTCAGATTACTAGAAGAGCTTGAGAGAGGAGAGAAGGGGATTGGAGATGGAACTGTCAGCTACGGAATGGATGATGCTGATGATATATTAATGCAATCATGGACAGGAACTATAATTGGACCACCAAGTGTATGTCTTCTTACCCTTTTACTTCGTTACATTGGTTGTGCGTTTCATTTGTACCTTGGATTGTGAATTTATTGTTGGATGTATTGTTTAACTGCAATTGAAACCTGCTTCATGTGTTTGTAAATTAAATTGTCTTGTGAGTTGAATATGGATACTTGTTTATCACTGTTAGCAATAGGCAGGGTTGTAAATGTAGGGTGGGCAATGCATTCTCCATCCTACTCCCCATTAAGGTTTTGGAAAAAATATTTCCCTTTCCTCTTCAGAGATTCCCCAATTCTCCGAATAACATATGTAAATTTGTTTGTCGAGGTAACGTAAAACTATAAATATTTCATAGCGATACTGCCAAAAGAAATTAGGAGATGACACATAAAATAACTTAAACCTCAAAACAGCACTTTATAATGAGTAGATAATTCATTTTCAAACCCTACTTAACTATTTAATTAAAAGTTAAATTGTGCAGAATATGAATTTATATGCCTTTAGTCTCTTTTCAGTGTTTGATATTATTATAAGAAATTAAGTAATTGTATGTCTTATATTCTTAATTTCTATTGTCAATCATTTGTGCTTATTCAAGTAATTTTGTGAAGTTGAATGTTTGGCTTATTGTATATTAAAAATTAATTGTGTTTATCTGGCTTGATGATTTTTTGGGTTGGGGAAGATTATCCCTGTTCCCGTACCTTAAAGGATTCAGGGTATTAAAATGTTTCAACCCCATTCTTGTTTACAACCCTGATGGATGTAATATTCTTATTTTTAAATATTTATCAGGTTAAAGAATATGATGAAAAGTATTTGCAGTTTTATTCTTATCATATGATTCATATAATTTTAACAAATTCACCGAAAATCATGAAAATAATATTATAATCAGTTTTTGTTGAAAAGTACGATCCAGTGTTGATTTACATTAAATGCTGCTTCTTCATGAGGAATCTTTTGTGAATCTGTTGGTTCAGGTGGCAGAAAAATTTAGTTGCTTGGCTGCCTTTCTGTTAAACAGCACACTTGTATGGCTCTCCTTATATGTTGTGTGAAGTTAGGAGTCTAAACAACACGATTGTTTTGATTAGTCCTTTCTGTTATATGGTCTCTATCAAAAAATTTCTGCCCACAACAAGTATGTGCATCTTACGTAGGCAGTATTTATATTTATATATGATTGCTTCTATGTAAATAGGAAATTTTTTGTAGATGTCAATCTTTCTTCTGTTCATTGTGATCTATGTAGAATGTAAACTCTGGTGACTAACCCAAAAATTCGAATCCCTTCTATTCATTGTTGAATAATAATTAAACATTCCCACATTATAAGAACTTTTATTCAGCCTCTTCATATTCTAATTTCTACATGTTTACAGAATTACAATTTATAAATCCATTACTCCATATTATTATTTATCAAGCAAAGAAAACCTTTCAGACTTCGTACACCCTTCTTGATTTCGACGATTCTATTTATGTTTGTACTTTAACCATTTATACTTGTGTGAAGAAAAACCAATGTGTTATGTTACTACTTTATCTAACAATAAAAGTATATGCATGAAAATTTTGTTGCATGCCAGTATGTTATCTTAGTAATTTTGGCAACAGTGAATTGGAAATCAGTTACAGCGAGGAAAACTTAAAGCAAATTTTAGTGGTCTTCCTCTATATTTTTGTTTGATGCAATTCATAATGTTTATTCTGAATTCATGTGATTTGTTATATTTCTGTGACAAAGATGTGATATAAGGTTCTCATTTCTCATATTAATTTTTGGAAAATTTGGACTGGTTTTATGTATGTGTTATGTTATGGAGTTTGCTGATATAATGAAGTTAAATAAGTTTTAAATAAGTATAGGAAGGAATCAAGTGAATCTTTGAACAGTGATTGGGTTCTTACCTGGAAACTAATACATCAGTAGATACCTGAACTTATCCCAAAAAACTTAATGCCCTCTTGAATTTTCAAAGTGACTTCGTAGCTCCCTTAACTTTTAAAAAGTGTTCCACTTTGCTCCTTCAACGCCATGTGTCCGCTTCCTATTGGAGAGAGAATATCAGAAAAATGACACATTTGATAGTCAAACCAATTAGAAGCTGACATGGCATTGAGGGAGCAAAGTGGTGCACTTTTTGAAAGTTGAGGGAGCTACGAGGTCACTTTGAAAGTTCAAGGGGACAGTAGGTTTTTTGAGACAAGTTCAAGTACCTACTAATGCATTAAGCCCAATAAAATTATGCATTTATGATGGTTTTCATCTCGTCCTATCTTATTGTCTAAATTAACCCTGAAAGAATCAGTTTAGATCAAAGGATAATGGTTGTAGATATCATAATGTAGTAAGATGCAAATATCACTTAGTATCAAATAGTTGTATATAGAGATTAGATATTACAATGGCTTTATTTGTAAATCTTTCCATTCTAGTAGTCTCCTAAGTATGTATTAATGATTGGAACACAAATATTGTCTTCAGAAGCTGATAGAGAACTGATATAGAATAACAGAAAAATACCTAACAATAACTTGTATTACTGAATAAAAGTCTCAATAGAAGAGATTACAAGAACCAAAACCGAAGAAGACACTAATAGAAATGTAATAAACCCAGAGATAGCTCCCACAGGGATATACCCCTTCCCAACAATGTTGAGACCCAAAAAGCTGCCCTCTACTCTCCTTTAACTCTCTTTATATATTCTCTAAAACCCTAAACCCATACCTTCTAATCTAATTACTATTTTACCCTTACTCTATCAACGTCTCTAACATAAGCCTAATTATCATGTCTTTTTTATCTTATATTTAAAAGAATAATTATTTTGCCAGACTGTTCATGATGGGCGGATCTACCAGTTAAAATTATTCTGCGGTGAGGAATATCCAGATAATCCACCGAGTGTGAGGTTCCAAACCCGGATAAACATGACTTGTGTTAATCCTGAAACTGGAGTGGTAAGTAATGTCATATTATGTAAGTATATATGTATGCTTATTTATTTTTTATTTTATGTGATTCAAATAAAATGTCTCATTGAAGGATGGATATAATTAACATGACAGGTTGAACCTAGTCTATTCCCTATGCTTGCTAATTGGCAAAGGGAGACAACAATGGAGGACATATTGACCCAATTGAAGAAAGAAATGCTATCGCCTCAAAATCGGAGGCTTGCTCAGCCACCTGAAGGTTTGTATTTTTTGCATTTCTTATGGTTCAACATTATTTTATAATGCATTATCAACTTGGTCAGAATGTATAAAAAAGAATTGAATTATCTGTTCTTTGAGAGGATCAAAATGGGGAAGCTTTCATGATATTTGTGGACTCTTATCTTAAAGAAAGTCTGCTAATGCATAGGACTGAAGTAACTCAAAAGTTGGAATGCTTAGTTTCAGGCATAAGTTTGCCCATTTGACCCCTCTGTTACACATGTTGTCCAATTGGACCTGCGCTTTTCAATTTGGGTCCCATTAGTACATATTATGTGATATTTTGCAATAATAGTTTTTAATAGTGTCTGAAAAGTTAACTAATTGCATACTACAAGGATCAGATGAGTAAAAATGTATAGCACACTGATCAAAGGATAACAATTTACATAGCACAAGGACTAAATGGTTAATATGTATAGCAAAGGTACCAAATGGGCAAACTGTCTATATCACAGGGCCAATAAAGGTCTATTTGCCCCTAGCTTCATTAGCTTCTCATGTTAGTGAAATCGTGACCGAGTGTTGATATCGGTAAGCTATTCTATGTCCGATGTAGTTTTATAATCATGTGTAAATGTGAATGCAGGAAACGAAGAGGGAAGGATGGATCAAAAAGGGCTGGTGCTAAAATGTTGTATTCTCTAAGTTATTTGATGTTGTGTTAAAACGGAAGTGTATATAGATAGATGCTGCATGTCTCGGTGCCAGCTTAGATCCAGCAATATGTATAAGAAAGGCTACATGGTGACTAAATAAATTCCCAACTTTGTAATGTCATTTGTCAAACGCTTTAGATTACATGTAAATGAAGATCAACCTTTGTAAAAACATTATCTATGTTTTTCCAAATCCATTTGCATGTTTTTAGATACACTTACATCATATACCACTATGTGGATTTCGTATTTGAATCGAACTGGATGTTTTGTATGGATATTTGTTTTTTTTATAAGACTGATATGTGTATGATGTTATTAAAAGGAATTTTGAACCATTTATGGTATGTAGTTTGTTCTTATTTCGGGGAATTTGGAAACGAAACAATTGAAGTCCAAAAGCAACAGCAAATGAAAATATTTTAATTTGGTACCAAAAGCAAATGAAAATGAATCAGAAGATGTTGCCGCATTTTTTAAAAAACAATGAAGTTGCTATTGCAATAATGAGCATTTGCTCAACTATTTTTATACGTTTGAAAATGCATTAAACTTTAATAATAAGGCAATCCCCATTACTTGACAAATGCCTCTATTTGAGGCTTAGTGTTCCAATTTTTGGATTGGGATTGATTCTCTAAAATTAGATTGGTTGGTGCTAAAGTTAGATTAATATAAATGCTTAATTAACTTTAAGTAGTTGAGAATAAATTTTTTATTTCAGCTCTTATTTTCAACTTAGCATTCAAAACCTTCCGATGTGTTTCTGTTTAGGGTGATTTGGGTTGATAATTCACTACTTCTTGCTTGCTTTTTCAAAAAGTGAGAGAGTTAGGATTGTAAACGAGAAGTTAAGCTTTTGGCATGTTCGATCTATGTTCATGCTTTGTTCGATCAACAACTTATTTATACATGAGCTGCTCATGAACATCTCAATGTTTGTTTGAACGATTTATTCACGACCAAAATTATAATTTTAAATTTCATATATCAAATAGAGAAAATTTGGTTTCCATAAACAAAATATTAAATTATATAGAATAATATTAATCCTTTAGGGTTAGACAATACAAAATATATAATTAAAAGCCATAAAAGTACCATTCTTATAACACATGTCAACTCCAAGTTGATGCAAAATTGGCGAATAATACGCTATGTTGAACAATTTCTATGTAGAGGATAGTTTTTCTAATAAAATGGAAAATATTATTAATATTAAAATTTGGAGTACATTACATAAATAAAATATTATATTTTATCAAAATTAGAAAACAAAATCTCTTCACGTTGGAAGAAAGGAAATTGCATTGCCCCACATTGCTTCATAAGCTGCTACAAATACGTATGTCCACATTGTAAATGCTCATATCAGATCAGCACCACCCAAGTCCGTAATACAGTCCAATTTGGGTGCGATGTAGAGCAAATGAAATGCTGCATTATCGGATACTATAGACGCTATCATAAATTTGCGATCCAACCACAATTGCTATATTAAATAATTATCATTGAATTATGCATCTCATATAAACAATTTTTCTTAGCAAACAAGTCCAATAATAGTTTTGGAATGAAAATTGGTGAATGGGTATGTTAAGACGGACATTCCAACTATGTTGGCACCCCCGTTGCCCAAAACAAAGCTCCAAACCCAAATTTTATTTAGAAAACAAGTAATGTCCTTGCAAAAAGAAAGAAGAAAAAAAAAGAATGAACCGGAAATTGTCACCTAAATCCGCAAACAAGACCAATTTAAGAAATCGTTTTGAAAGAAATAGAAATGAATTGAGTACGACATATTAGTAGAATAATATGAAAGTTGGCAGATTCTCAGACTGATGAGAATCACCAAGGATATATTCGATTTAAGACGACATTGAAAAATAGCAGATGTAAGAGACGATGATTACTAACTGAGGAAGTCTCTCACTTTTGCAACAGCAACGTCGACATGCATTCATCAAGTCATTAAAGTCCTCAGATGGCAGAATGGTCCTCCATCAAAATTTCAAGCACATGAGCATATTCTTTTTTGTGCATTGATTTGAGAATTCCTCAGCAAATCCATAATCTTTGCTGAAACAAATTGAAAATCGTACAGAAAACAATAGAACTTTGCCAATTCAGATTGTAGAAAAGGAATGGAAATGGAAGGTGTAAAGGACATACTCTGTCAAAATTATGTGATGTAGCAGCCATCCCTCTGAATTTGTTTGTGGTCAACTTTTATATAAGGAATGTGAGAAATGTGATGCCAATCATCAGCCTTGTTGTTGTTGCATCTTTCTTTCAGTTGTGGACAACTATAGATACTAAAATGTTGTAATGCAGTGAGTTTGGGCATCCACTCTGGTATACAAGCCAAACTAGGACAATCAGAGATATCCAAATTTTGAAGAGCGGTAACATATTGAAGCCCCTTTGGTAGAGCAACCAAGTTTGGCATGTCTGAAAAATCAACAGATTGGAGGACTTTAAGGCTTTTCCAGTGCATCCTGTCATCTTTCTCATCACTACACACACTTGTCAATGAGCATCTACGAAACACAAGCTTTTGAAGAGAAGGAAAGTTTTGTAGCAATTCAACCTCTAGAGGATGTTTCATATTCTCGATGTTAAGATGATGTAATTGATAGAGAGTAGAGGTGGATTCTGTCTGCATCTTCAGTATTTCCATCACTGCTTTCAATCCATATCGGTCTGATTCCAATTTATTAAGCTCCGAAAAAAGAGGCAAGCAAGTCAGGTTAGGAAAACATCTAAGCTTCAACTGAGAAACACACGGAAAGCAAGGAAGCTCTTGTCATCTCTCAAATCCTATCAGATTGGGGCAGTTAACTAGAGTGAGATGTGTTAGGGAAGGAAAGAAGAATCCTCCTCTATTCTCAACATCTATGAGTTTCAAGCTGGTCAAAGAAATAATCTCCAACTATTTAAGATGAGGGAGGCCATTAAATGGAGGGAGCCTCTGTATGGTGCCGCAAGACACCAAATAAGAGAGGGATGGTAGCCAATTTAGAGGCTCATTTGCACTACAAGCTGATTCTGAGTGTGTAGCCATCTTCACTATCATGTCTCCACGCAGTTCCAGTTTCTTAAGCTCTGGAGAAAGAGGTGGACAATGATCTATGTGTAACCAAGAAAGACAAGGAAAGCAGGGCAGCTCTTCTGACTCAAATCCCTTCAGATCGGGGCATCTAGGGAAGGAAAGAATGAGGCTCCATGTTCAACGTGATCTAGAAGCTTCAAGCTGGTCAAATAAGAAATTGTTGGAATTGTTGATGTGCCCTAGTTCTAAAGGTATTGGTTCATGCAGCGTCACATTATAAAGGCAATAATCTATTGCATTTATATCTTGTGCTATAATATGAGTAGAGTATCCATTGATTGATAATTATAAATATCTTAAGTCTATTTTAATCATGAGAATGAATAAAACGAAAGACTTGTATATTGGATGATATATAACAATGTAGTTGCTATGTCACTTGGTAAAACAGATCATAAACATGGGCACATGTTGGAAACATGGGGCTGGACCGATCCACACAGCAAAGTCACATGGTTGTATGTCATAGACAATTTGTTGAGTTGATCTCAATTGTCCTCGAACTTGATTTCAAGTTATTACTGATGTGGAATTGAGTATGTTGTAGTATATTACTAATGGGTCCTTAAATATTGGATTACAAGTACGAGTATGCTCAGTATATTTCATGACCACATTAGTAGTATTGTTGAAGTAATATAATTTCCATTCGATTTGATAAATCTAAATGAATCACCGGCGACTTAATGAATAAAAATGATAAAGACGTCCAATAAGTCGTTGACTTATTTTATCATTTTATTCTAGATCAAGAAATACGATGAACATAAGGGGTGACTTTAACCATGTCTCTTTTTCATCATATTGATATCAGCTGGCAAAAGACATTGTGAGATAATTGCTGAGTTCAGTATCTTTAATAGATGGCTGTATTCTGTCCTAATTGGGACTGTAATGGTTTGTTAAATCTCATTGCCAACATATGGACAGATCCAAAGGATCGTGTGCTTAGAATTATTGATCTGGGATTCCTTGTACAAGCAATGTTACAAGACTTGACGAAAAATTGATTATTAATTAATTGACATGTCAAGTTAATGTAATTGAATAATCTATATAACCCCAGGAAATAATTTAGTTAATGGTATAGTTTAATTTATTTTATATTATTCATTAAGATAAATTAAGTTGATTAAACTGTGTTTACATATGATACTCTTATTTAATTGACAATTAAATAAATTTATATGTCAAATAATTTAATTGAATAAATTTAATCATAAAGTACTGCATACTAAAATTATTAATTGACTAAATTTAATTAATTTGTAATTTGACAATTTATTTGATTAAATTGCAATCTTTATTTTGTCTATGAGTTAATTTGTAAAATATGAAAGTTGATAATTAAATTTGTTTAAGAAATTGAATTATGGGGTTTAATTATTAAACTTAAAAATTAATTGGGTCGAATTCATCATTAAAGTAAAACCTAAACCTAATTGACTAATTAGACTATAAATTGACAAAACAAAACAAGCCCTAACTCTAACAGAGAAACATGGCAGCCATAATAAATTGGGTTGTTGGAGTTTTCTCTCATCGTTCTTCATCCATTGGGCTAGCACTAGTCTCGATTCGATAGGAGTTCATGCACGTGAGATTGGAGAGCTTCCACTTGAGAGTTTTTATGGTATCCGTCTCTTAAAGAGACTTATCAAGTAAGTTTTTATTTGTGAAATAAATTCCTTTTAAACCCTATCAATGGTTCTTGAGAAGATCCTATTCAAATTCGAGAAAATTTTAACCGGTAATTCTTCCTTCGTGATTATGTTTTTTTATGACAATTCCCTTCAGAATTCTCTAACACTTTAAAATGAGGGAGGTGATCCAATGGACGGACCGTTGTATGCTTCCACAACCATGAAAAGAAATGGACACTAAATTAGTGATGGAAGGTATCCAGCTTGGAGGCTTCACTCCTTTGTAATTCAACACCTTTAATTCTTTCAAATTCGGGTTTGGGCATAACGCTTCCATTCCCTTTTCTTCATCAGTAGCACTCAAACTATTGTTCTCTTCCTCATCAGCTGCACTACTATGGTTCCCAACCTCATACCTGTCCCAATCTAATGTCAATTTCTCAAGTTTTTGCTTCATTCTCAAATTAGATTCCATGAACTCAGATGCTGCATTTCTCACATATCTCAAGTTTCTTATTTCAAATCCACCTCTCAAGTTGTTCAAAGAATGTAATTCATCAAGAACACCAACATGTTTGATCATAGAGTGATCCTTGGGTATTACAAATACAGGTAATTTCTCAAGCTTTGTCAGTTTTCCGAGACCTTGTGGCATATGACTCAGCTTGTCACAGAATTCATTGTTGAACTCTATTAAACTGACCAACCTTGTGATATTGCTAGGCCATTGCATCAGACTTGCACACCGTTTTAAATCTACCACTTCCAATTTATGTAGATTGGTAATCGGATTTGGTAGTTCCTTGATGATTTTGTTTCTCAAAATATCAAGATGCCTTAGATGTTTCATTTTGTAGATGGAATTCGGCAATTCACTAATTTCCTTTCCAGATAAATCAAACATATTAGATTATAAAACACCACATCAATTTTTTATAGTCAAAATCATCTTCCCTCACCTATAACACACTACGTATCTTTTTCGCCTTCAACATAGAAGACACTTTTTCCATATCACATGCTTAGTTTTGCATTGATCTTGTATCTAAGAAAGTGTGATTCATAAAATTTTTCTCCGATTGAAACGGCCAAATCATGCATTTAGCAATATTGCATATTTTCAAAACCAACCTCCACTTCCTGGAAGAAAGACATTCGATAAAGATCCATGAAATACTCATAACCTTTTTCTTGAACACATTCATTCAGATTTGTAGGCTTGACATATCCACTAGCTTTCCATAAATGTATCAATTATTCTACAGGAATTCTAAAGTCTTTCGATTACAAGCTAGAAAAAGCAAAGCAATGCTTATAGTGGGATGGGAGATGGTAGTAACTCAACTGGAGAATGGGAAGAATATCTTTTCTGTACACATCGATCGTTGGAAGTTCTTTATCTCTGAACAAGATCCATTCAAAGTCCGAATTCTTGAAATACAACATCCCCCCTATTATTTTCACGGCTTCCTTCCCCACAACTTCAAGGATCGGATTTGGTAGCTGCCCTTGCTTGAATGCCACTTACTCGAACAATGATCGTGACTCCTTCTCGCAGAGGCCTAGTATTTCATGGATAGAAATAGGCCGACTCATCCCGACAACTATTTTGAGGCTAGTAGTAATCACAATTTTGCTTCCTCTAGAACCACCAACCAATAGTTCTTTAAATCTCGACCATTTATTCACATCCTGATTCCACACATCGTCTAGTACAAGCAATTACTTCCTCCCATTAATTCTTCCATGAAGGCGATTTTTCAATGGATCTATCTCAAAAGTGTTCACATAATCTCCAATTGTAGATTCAAATGTTTTTTAACTAGCAACTGCACATCAAAGTAATCAGACACGCACACCCGCATCTTCAACTCAAAATGGTTTTCAACCCTCTTGTCACTATAAACCATTTGAGCAAGAGTAGTCTTTCCCAACCCTCCAAATCCAACAATGGGAATAACTGACACATTCTCATCATTATTAGTTGAGAGTAAGAGCTCAACAATTGCCTCCTTCTCCTGCTCTCTACTGACAACAACTTGAGGCAAAGAGGAGTGAGTTTAGACCCTATCATTAGTTCCAAAGCGCCTCTCAACATAAAGACGCTCATCTAAATGGATCTTTCTACTTGCAGCGATATCATCTAATCGCTCTCCAAGGGCCTTAAGCTTATGAACCATTTTGAGACCAAAAGTAAAGTTGGAAGTTGAAAAGAAAAGACACCTTTTTGGACATTTCAGAGTCACCCAAAACCTGTTGACGTAAGGCCTTGTTTGAAAACTCATCGAGTAAGTCATCAGCATCACACATGGCTTCACTAAGCTTTCTAAGCCACTGTTTGACTTAATGGTTCTGATTGGACTGCTCCTCAACGTTATGAAGTGCATATTTTATTGTGTCAACCATTTCCTCCAGTTTGCTAAGCTCATCTTTGATACCCCACCAAAGCACAATCCCATTCAGCAACAACGAACCCACCTTGCAAATGAGATCAACATCAATGTCAGAATTGATTGATTCAGCCATTCTTCAGGTTAACAAAAGCAACAACACAAAATAAGGAGAAGAGCACAAAAAGGTGATGAATGTGATCTGATCTGAATAAGAGTTAACAAAAAGATACCAGTTGACTAGAAATAATTATATACGATTATCATATTATTTACTTATTGATTGGAATAAAAAATAATGATTTTATTTATTTATCTAAAATCACATGTACAGTTTATAAAAAACTTATAATAATCATTTTGAAAAACGAGGAAATCACCTACTCCCTCCACCTACTAAATATTGCTATTTTAACTAATTCACAATTTTTAAGATAACAATTAACCAAATGAGGTGATTTATTAATTTACCCTTTCATAAATATCCTATTCAATTTTCAAGATTTCATTAATATGTTCAATACAAATAATTTGCTAGTGTTTAAATATTGATTCTTCTCTTATTATTGGAGATTGAGATATAATAATCTTGAAAGTTGAACAAATTGATAGGGGTAGGAATGGAAAATTTAGAGAAAAAACACCTTGAAAATACAAAAAGACATTAAAAAAGACATTAAAATCCTTCTAAAATGACAATATTTAGTATACGGAGTAATTTGTATCTGAAGGAAAATATTCATCTAGATATGCCTAGCATACGCAGCGGAAATATAAAAATTTTCCCAACTCCCAAGGTTCCTTAAGATACATAATCGAAATAAAAGCATATAGGTTATGTCTATTATATATTTAGAATATATATATAGTAATTCCTAACTTAGTTTCTAACTAAGTATAAAAATTACTAACTTAGTTCATAAATTAAATCTAAGTAATACTGAATTTAAATTTATAACTAAACATGCAAAATATAGTTCATAAAATAAATCAAGGCAAATCCTAATTTATAATATAACTAATTATGCATTATTCTAAATAAATAATAAACAAATAAATAAATAAAGAAGAAAAGGAAAACTTACTCAAATGTCGATCTCCTTCGTCTTTACTCTAAGCCCACACTAGTATTGTAGCAAACACTAGTCAATCCTCGCTT